>OVAY01000105.1:952-100159 GCA_900406395.1 Kernera saxatilis
AATCCGCTCAATTTACACGTTATTGTGTTTAATGCTCTGTTTTGCGCGCACCGTGTAGAAAATAATCTAAGCTTCCATTAGGCATGAGCTCATAAATGAGGAGATTGTAATGTGGAGAAGTGAAGTAGCCATGTAAAGTTACAATGTTTCTGTGTTTTATATCAGCCATTGCTTCTAACTCCCTGTGAAACCCTCTGTCTATATCAGAGGCTCCTTTGTTTAGTCTCTTCACAGCGAAAGTTGTAGAGTCATCAATGGCTAATCTGTAAACAGTTCCGAATCCTCCAGAGCCGAGAATGTCTTTGTTAGTTAGCTTATGTATCTTCTTCATAAACAAGTCGGAGGACACAGAGCTAAGTAACGGAGATTTGAACATCACCATTTTTCCTCCTCCCTTGACTTCAAAATTATAAAACATCATAAATTTAAACATCAGAGAATTAAATTCACATAATGAAAGTTAGAGTATCACCTGGAAATCCATTTGAATGAACTGTGTGTTTTCTCTTCCATCTCTTGTAGAGAAGAAGAGCGATTACGATTTTACCAATAACAAAAGCAACCACAGAGATTGTTATATAGAAAGTTGTTTCCTTCGCATTAGCCATTGTTTCTCTGCAAAAAACCTTCTACGTTCTTTTCTTTCCTTATCTCATTATCAGAGATTTAGAAATTGAGAAGAAAAAAAAGAAGACAAGACAAGAAGTTGGTTACGGAGATAGACAGAAAAGAAGAAAAGTAGGTTTACAGCTTTTGATCCTCACCAACAATTGGACACGACACATACGAAATAATTCATATGTTATTATTACGTATGAAATGAAAATCGAGTTTCCACATAAAAATCATCCGCTTTTGTTGATATCATTAAATGAAATGTAACACTTTATTAAAAAAATGTGATCAAAGAACTCGTGAAAGTGGCTACCTTACCAGCTATTACGTTTGTCGTTGACTTTGTGCTCAACATCTAAAAGAAGATTCAGTAAATAATTCAAAAATCCTTCCAAATTGTAATTCTAACATTAATTTGAGCCGATTTAGCCCTCTAAGATTTTATAATTTTTTTGCTCAACATCTAAAAGAAGATCGGTGAATAATTCAAAATCCTTGTAAATTGTAAAAATTCAACATTAATGTGAGCTTGATTTAGCCCTCTAAGCTTTTTACAAATCTACTAACTGTAAGGGAGATTTAGCATCTGAATATTGGAAAATGTAGAAACCTCCACGTATCAAGTCAATCAATGGCTTCTTATGATCCTGCACAAACAAAAAGAACGTTTCTTTGATCTCGAAATCAATTTATCTTTTGGTCTAACATAATGAACAAACATCTCTCTCTCTCTCACCTTCCTAACCGAGAGAGCTCAGGTTCTGCCAACAACATATCTTGCAGCGGTTTTGCATCCATGTACGTTTCACTACTTCTGCGGGAAACAATTGAAAAACGAATCAGAGATCCAATGAACAAGAATGTTTTGTTGTCGGAAGGAAACTAAAAAGAGAGCGGAAATCTACTCGCAGATGTTATCGATCTTTAGTTGCTTATGATGAAGATCGAAATCATGACCGACATAAGTAACCACCAAGCTTCCAGCATCAGGGTGTGGCCAGGTTCTTGAAATAGGGAATCGGAGTATGAAGGTTCCTTGTTCTTGGCCTTGAAGTGAATGTTCAGCTTCTTCCTTAGTGATGAACCCTTCGACCCATTTAGGCGAGGAAGAATGCCACATTCCGTTTATCAATCCCCGGAATATGGAGGAAGCAACAGGGAACAACCAACACCACATTTTCTCAAAATTCTCTTGAGTTACGTAGTCGTAGCATCCTGATAGTCTCCTTAGAAGCTCGAAATCCTGGTTGGTGAGAGATCTGCTGCTGCATTTCGAAATCCTCATGAAATGTTCTTCAATCTCATAGACCACATTATCCCAGTGAACGTGTTGATTGTTCCGAGATAGCAGTATCCATGCATTTGTTCCTTCGGCTATTAGTTTTCTTGCCATGTTGATTTGAAAGCTGAAATTTCAAATAAATAAAACTCAATTCACAATGTATCACAAAAAAGAGATATTTTCCTCTCATGAATGATGAATGAATGATAGTTAGGCTAAAATTACCAATGGTGGGAACATCCAGAATACAGAGACACCTGGTTTGCGAATTCCTGAACCTCGTCGTCTGATGAGTTGTTTGTGATTTCCTTTAGAAGAAGAGATCTCTCTGTCAAGTTTCCCAAGCAGTATCTGAAGATGATAGAATCTGAGATTGTACATCTCATGGAAACCGAGTCTCTCATTTCCGAGTTCTCTGAATCAGTTGAGGAGTTATTTTCTTCCTGGTGCATAACCACGCCATTTCCATTCTCGGACTTCTCACAGAAAACAATGCAGACACGGGAAAGTTGGTATAAGAGATGCAACCAAAAACATTATGAAAAGATAGATTCAGTATATACCTGTCTTGAGGTTTGGGGCCAAGAGTTGCATTGTTGATATGATTCCTCACTTCCAGAGACACTTTCTTCACCCAACTTGACTCGTTTAACTGAGGATGTGTTGTGAAGAAGGTCCGGTGATTCGGTACTTAATGGATGGTCAATGTGCGTCAACCTTTTAGGACTAACCGAAATGCAACGGATTGGGTTAGTAACAGCTTGGAGGAAAGGATAACCTTTAGCATTTCGTATTTCAAATTTGATGCAGAACAATCTGTTATCATTCTTGGAGGAAAGCTGGCAAAAACAAACATTTCTTAGTGAATTCAGAAAAAAAGCGAAAAATTTGTAACCTATATGGTCAATCTTTTTCCCACGAGTCACAGAGAATCAATACAAAGACGAGTAAAATGTCGTTTTTACCTGAGAGATCTTGAGCTTAGAAGATGAACGTCCGTTCAATAATTTGATCGGTCTATCACTAGCTGAGAATTCAAGTCCTTCATAATTAATCAAAAGAGGAGCCTCAGCTTCACTCATCTTGGCCTCCACAAGCGTATCAACATACAGTAGTGAGGCAACAACCTTACATTTTAAACCCAATCGTGAATTTCCACGCTAAAAAATAGGCAAATTAGTTCCTTAAAGTGATGAGAAACCGTATGAGAAATGAACCTCCACATCCTTGTGCACAGGCTGGCCAATGGCATTCGATAAAACAACATCCAAGGAAAGAATCTCCCTACAAGATGCCTATAGAGAAATAACATAACTGTTGACTTAGTAAGGCGAAAATGGAAATTTCTAATGAGCTAGTAAGTCTGACCTTCCAAACATCATCATTGTCTAATTCAATCCCCGATGAGGATGACTTATCGATAGATAACCATAGAGGTTGGTCCTGGAAAAAATAGAAAAGAAACAAATTTAGAATGATGGGAATATAAACAAAACATGGAACAAGAGTGTTCTAAAGGAAGAGAAGGGAAAGATTTAAGTAGAGACATTCGTATAGTGATGCTCCACATCACCACTAGCAGGCAAAACTTCTGCACAATGGATGAAACCTTGAACGCTATAACCATCTCCGCCAACACTAAAGAGTGATATCTTTCGATGACACTTGGGATTGTTGTTCTTGGTCAGCATAGAAGTCAGGTACTGCTCTCCTACAATCTCTCCATCAATAAGAAGCCTCATGTAATTTCTAGAAACCTAAGAAAAACAGCAGAATCAGCCATCTCAAAATGGAAATATAGGATCTTGCATTTCCTAAGAAAAGTTGCTTCCGAGGAATCTTACCTTGCAGCCGACATGAACCCATTTCTCGAGAGGAAACTCGGGTTTTGTAGACACATTGGGAACTTCTGTCCAGGAAGAAGTGTCAACAGGATCAGGAGCTTCCTTGTGAAGGAGAGTCAATGGCAAAAGCATCATCTTTTTATTTTCATCTAGGACAAGGAAAGGTGCACTAACACTCATGTCTGAGTGAACCTGTTAAACACAAACCACTTGATCAATGCGGTGCAGAAAAATCTCGAGTAAAACCTAAATCGAAAACAACTAATTCGAATCATAGATGAAGAACAAAGTAAATTAATCCTATTTCCAAATACTGATTCCACGATGGGCATCTAAATCTCTAAACGAATTATAAAACAGAGAAACTGGACTTCCAAAATTGTACTCCAATACCTAAAAACCAAAACAATCGAGGAAGAAGACCACACCGAGGTTAAAAAGTTTTCAAATTTCTGTAGACACTGTGAAATCAAGCATATTACAAACTAAAAGACGAATAAACCGAGTCCGATGAATCAAGGAGAAACATTTCAGGAAAACACCGAGAGAAAAGTAAAAAAAAAAAAAAGCTTTGGTTGAGTTGTGGAGAAAATCACCTGTCTAACGATCGTAGACGGGAATGTGGTGGAATTTAAGAGATAAACCCAGAAACAAAGAGAGAAAGTCTCGTATTCTTCGTCTTCTACTTCAACGTCGACATTAAAATCCTCCAACAGAGAGTATTTATCCGTCTCAATTGCAGAAACACCCGCCATTACTCTCCCCAGAAAAAACTCGACTTGTAAACGAAACCCTTAAAACCCAGAAAACACCGAGAAACAGAAAAACCCCTTTTTCTTTTCTCGTCACCTCGAGGATTGATCTCTTTGTGCTGCGTCGCGTCTTGTGTTGTGTGCTTTTTCGACGGCTGTTAATATAACGGTTGGTATCGTCTTCCGGTGGTTTTACTGGTTGTGTTTGTGGGGAAGAGAGAAAAGCTATAATCTGCTGCTTCGCGTCCACCTTAAAGCACAATGGTCAAATTTACTCAATTAGAGCGCTTGTATTACTTTAATGACAACGAGAAGAAGAAGAAGAGTTCTCTTTAATTACGAAACGAATTTACAAGGCCTACCACATAATATAGAGATTAGAGACTTAGTAAAGATCTATTAATGGAAACATGTTATATGAGTTTCTTTTTCCTTAAATAGTCATAAGATCATCAAGGTGAGATTTCCCATTGAGCTTCTGAGCAAAGAAAGCATCAAAGTAGTCTTGTGTGCTCATACTTTTGAATAAACATTGCTTGTGTCTTTCTACAAGGCTTTTCGCTGGACCGATCACTGTCTCCTTTCCAGGGCTATGAAACATCGCAACCGATAACCTCTCTTTCTCTGAATTCACCACCGCTCTATGCTCCACGCTTCGGTATCTCCCGTTTGTTATCATCTTTACAATAACAACAATACACTCACATCAGAAGAATGCTGCAGCATAAGGATATACTTTTAGCAATGAGGAATCAGCTTTCTAGCTATCTCTCACCTCTAAGATTTCCCCAACATTAACAACTAAAGCATTTCGAAGCGGTTTCACAACAACCCACTTGCCGTCTTTCTTGATCTGGAGTCCTTCCACTTGATTCACCTGTAATAGTACTGTGAGACCTGCAGCGTCTGAATGCGGAGTCAAACCGACAACTTGATTTGGCTGTGGACATGGCGGGTAGTAATTAATCTTGATAGATTGCCAAACATCTTTGAACAAATCTTCCATCTCTTCGCGCTTGATCTCAAGAACACTCGCCATTTTCGCAAAGAGAATCTTAGCTACGCTCTTCACTTGAGAGGAGTAAGTCTCCAAAGTTTCTCTGAAAAGAGAAACAGATTTTCCCTTTATTACAGCTGTGACTTGTGAGAGACTAATTAGCATCTACAGTTTCTACCTGAAAGAAGGAGGTAATTTGGAGAACAAGTGAGATTTGCGGGATCGAATTGGTTCAGTGGTGAGGATGAACATGTCTCCCCAATCCAGTTTCTGATCATCGGACACAACGTTCACTTGTCCGAATCCTTCGAATTCACCATTTTTCTGCCACAAATTCTTCTTCTCTTCCATGGGGAGATTGAAGAAATCTTGAACCTCTGTCTCTAGTTTTTCCAAGAAAGACGAGTCTATTCCATGGTTTATTAGCTGTAGACAGATTGAAACCCAGCACGAGAGCTTTTAATATAAATCATAATTCCACGAGAATATACAAAGATTGAAGGTGTAAAAAGAGACTTAACTTGGAAAAATCCCCAATCTTGGCAAGCGAAATCGAGCTTCTCGAGCTCGGAATCCATGGCGGAAACAGAACACAAGCGTTTCATGTCGACGACTGGAATCTCGGAACTCAGACTAGAATCAACTAAAATCTCAGTTTTGTCTTGATCAGACCGAACATACCTTGGAGGAACAGTCGTAAAGTTCTTCTCTTTCACCATCTCTAGAACAGAAGGTACTATGAGAGAGCTCCACTGTCTCTCTCTTTCGGCCTCCATGGATTTCTAGCACCAAAACGGAGACACGAAAGAACAAATCTTGGAGGCTTTGATCCACCCAACAACCAAATTTCCGCAAGAACCGAACAAGAAATTGATATCAAAGAGAGAAAGGGAAAAGAAAATCGGTTTGGAGAAGACGACTTTAAACGTCTTTTATCCTCTGCTACCCAAACTAGCTATTCCCGTTTCAGAATACCGAAACTACCCTCCAAAAATATTCGAAATTAACATAGTACCTTTTCAACCACATTGCTACAACAAAATAATTAGAGTTCAGAGATCAAGAGTTCTTTGAAGAAATACCAAGAGAAATCTCAGACTTAGAAAACAAAACATTCAGAGATAATTTTAACATAACGTAACAAAACCCGACATAACAGAGTCTGTATTACCAAACCAGAGCAAACCAGGACTAACTACGGTTCCATAGCTCCACAAGACATAACCCTTTTGTTCAACAAACTTTAACTAAATGGTCATGCAAGCTGTCGATGAAGTTCCAACATTCAGTTTTTTTCAGTCTTGAAGCTGTTTTGTGGGACTGCGTCTCCAAATTCCAGCCAAGACGCTACCGAGGATTGAGTGACAGACGCTAGAAACAGCACATGGTACTGCAGTGAGCGGATTCCCAAAATGTTGTGTCGCAAGAACAACTCCAAGCACCGAGTTCTTCACCAAAAGCAAAAAGAAAAAAGCTTCAGCTGAAATTGAGTTAAAACAGCTGGTTTACTGTTTCATTTGAGAAACTCTTACTTACCTGCATGCCAACTTCGATAGAGATAGTTCTGGATGATGCCACATCAATTCCGAGTAATCTTGAAAACAGATACCCAAAGAAAAATCCAGAGATGTGAAGAAGGCTTGAAGCCAAGACTACTTGTTTCCCAGACATGAGTATCGCAGATGCGTTCTGACCAATAGCATTCCCACACAAAATCGCAACGGTTCCAACCGCAATTGGAGGCATTAACGGAGAAACAAATTTCACCAGTTTTTTAAAGTATTGGTTCAGAAATGCACCAGCCAACACTGGGAGAAGAACCACCTGTGACCACACAAGAGCCAGGAAGGGTTAATCCAATGAACAAAAACTCGCTCTTTCTAATTGGAACAAGAAACTAATTGAAGCAACCAAACCTGTAGTGTTGACATTAGTAATCCAAGAGCATCAACTGTGATATATTGCTTGGCAAGCTTGGCCGTAAGAAGCGGTGTCATAATCTAAAAAAACATAATGGCGACAAAAAAAATATTAAATGTGATGCCTTAATCTACAAAAAAGGAAAAAACCGATGACACTAAATCACACTAACCACAGCCGTAAGAGTGCTAGCTGCTGTCATCAACACTGATAGCGCGACATTTCCACTGTAACATGAAAAAGGAAATGCAGATCATCCAGTTGTATAACAAGAAACATATGGAACTCAAAAACTTTTATTTTGTTTGGATTACAAACCGTGCAATGTATGTGACAATATTACTTGCGGTACCTTCGAATAACAAATGATAAAGCATAAGAGCACAAATATGAACGGAGCAAATGTTATAAAACTCAATCAAGTAAGGAATGTATTTTTACCGCCTGGACAACAACCAACCAATATGAGACCGGCAGCAAAATGTGATGGCAAATTTAAGAGTTTACTCACTAGAAATGCCGATAAAGGCATGATCTGCAACACAATTCATCAGCAAGTTATAAACTTCTTCGTGCTCTGATACTACCATTTCAAACCAAAAAATTGGTAATTACAAAAAGGCTAGCTGAAACTCTCAAAGAAATCATAAAAAATTGAATCAGAATCATGCACTGGTAATTCGCTTAAACTGCCAAGATCATGACCTCAAGTAAGAATTTCAAACTACTTCACAAGTTAATGTTACCATGATCTACATTGGTGTATAACTTATAAATTCCCAAATCACAGCAGACGAAACGAATAGTCTCAATTATCTCAAAATCCATCAAGGGACAATGATGATAGAGCATTGAGAGACAAACCGACCGAGTACTGCAACACAAAGCCAGCGAAGAGCTCCTTGGGCATCTTTAAGGCGCCACGAAGATCGTCGAGGGTCAAAGTCATGCCCATTCCGAGCATCGTGATCGTAAGACCTATAATGGTCCAATTGGGAGTGACCCAATTGAAGGCACTTGGTTTCATCAGCCCCAACAAGCATCCCAGAGAAACCCATATCGGAAACGCCGTCGAGACCGTTTCCCCCACAAACTCAACCCACTCGCCGAAGCTCTTCTTCCTCTCAGTAGGAGAATCGTTCGACGAAATGCCACAACGAGGAAGGAAGTCAAACCGTCGCCTACACGAAATAGGAACACTAGCTCGGTCGAAACTTGAACGCAATTTGAGAGAAACTTCGCGAGTCGAGGAAGAGGAAGAAGAGATAAGCCGAAGATGTTGTGGAGTAAGTTTAGACTTGTGGAACGAATTCGATTTCGAAGGCGTTGTTGCGTTTGAGAGAGAGAGAGAAATCGCGGACGCCATTTTTCTTTTCGGCGATTGTCTGATCGGGCCGATGAAGAAGAAACCCAAACCTGCACTCACGTGCCTTTGGTGCGTTATTTACAAAAGTGATCCCTGAATAAAACTCATTTCTCTACTCTACCCCCCTAAACTAGTTTTGCCTAAATCGATCCCCTTCGTATTCTACAAAGGCGCTCAAATATTAACGATCAAATAAATTAAGAAATCCTCTCAAATCAATAAATAGATAAATATTTTAGTTATTCACTCACAAGTGACCATGATTGAATGCGTCGGTGATCTGATGGAGCATATGGGCAACTACAATAAATGATTGCATATCAAATTTAGAAAACTATCATTTCAAATTCGATTGCTATGTACAATTACGAAAGAGTCCCTAGATAGTTTACGAGGTACCTACCACTGCCACAATCGCAAACGCACTCTGACCCACCATCCTTTGCTTTCCTTACTTCATAATTTTATATCCAAATTTAGTCCTTTTTTAATAAAAAGAAAAATTTTATAATTAAGATCAGATGTTCTCAATCAAAATTTAGAGTAGAATCAATTAGTAATTAATAGTATTTACTAGCTGCCAGAAAATAAAGTAAGAGTAGTGTTTAGTACTACTAGTATATACTAACATGCGAAGTCAATGTGGACAAAACGCGCGATCTCAACACGCGATTCAAGTCGTGTACCTACCAATTTCTGTAAATCAGAGAGGAAGCGAAGGGCATTTTCGTAACTTGAAGCTGTATATAATGAATTCTTGTTTAGTCTCTTTCCCTCTCCATGAGTCTTGTGTTCTTGTCTATTTTTGCTCTGTCGAGAAGACTCTTTTGAATTTATTCTTCTCCGTTCCTTTCGCTTCTCCTCAGCTTCTCACCGTCGAAATTCTTCACATTTTTCTCGGTTATTTCTATCCTCTTCTCCAATTCTCTTGCGATCCAGGATTGTTGATCGTCAAGATCTGAAAAATTCAGAGGTATGGTCGAGAATCTCGAATTCTTCATGATCTTAATGCTTCACTGAGCTTGATTTTTGCTATTTCTTACTTTGCTTTGATCCGATGGTTATATCTCCCTCTAAAAAAGTGGCTAGTTTGATGTTTTCGTTAGATCTGCTCTGATTTGATCTATAATATCGATCTCGTTCGTTAAGCTATTCTGTTCCTCCTCAGTACTTATGCACTTGGAGATCGCATTCAATTCTGCGTAATCTTCGTTGGCGTATGGCATGTTTTTCTGTTGCAGCGAAACTAGTAAATTAGCATCATTTTTTTTATTGGAATTTCTTCCAGCTTGTTGCTACATGCACATTCTTTCAGTTTTCGAGCTTATGTGATTTTATTGTAAAACGCAGGAAAATTCGTTTTCGCAATGGCTTTGTACACTCCCAAGAACATTCTTATCACCGGCGCAGCTGGTTTCATTGCATCCCATGTCGCCAACAGACTCATACGGAGCTATCCTGATTACAAAATAGTTGTGCTCGACAAACTTGATTACTGTTCCAATCTCAAGAATCTCAATCCCTCTAAACAGTCTCCAAACTTCAAGTTTGTAAAAGGTGACATTGCAAGTGCCGATCTGGTGAACCATCTCCTCATCACGGAAGGTATTGACACCATCATGCACTTTGCTGCTCAGACCCACGTCGACAATTCCTTCGGTAACAGTTTCGAGTTTACCAAGAACAACATCTACGGAACCCATGTCCTTCTTGAGGCCTGTAAAGTCACTGGTCAGATCAGGAGGTTCATCCATGTGAGTACTGATGAAGTCTATGGTGAAACCGATGAGGATGCTCTTGTTGGTAACCATGAGGCTTCTCAGCTGCTCCCGACGAATCCTTACTCTGCAACCAAAGCTGGCGCTGAGATGCTTGTTATGGCCTATGGTAGATCATACGGGTTGCCTGTGATTACCACCCGTGGGAATAACGTCTATGGGCCAAACCAGTTTCCCGAGAAGTTGATTCCTAAGTTCATTTTGCTGGCAATGAGGGGGAAAGTTCTTCCCATTCATGGAGATGGCTCAAATGTCAGGAGCTACCTTTACTGTGAAGACGTTGCTGAGGCGTTTGAAGTTATTCTTCACAAGGGAGAAGTTGGCCATGTCTACAATATTGGGACGAAGAAGGAGAGGAGAGTGAACGATGTTGCCAGAGACATCTGCAAACTCTTCAACATGGACCCTGAGGCGAACATCAAGTTTGTCGAGAACAGACCTTTTAACGACCAAAGGTACTTCCTTGATGATGAGAAGCTCAAAAAGTTGGGATGGTCAGAGAGGACCACATGGGAAGAAGGGCTGAAGAAAACTATGGAATGGTACACCGAGAACCCGGAGTGGTGGGGTGATGTTTCTGGAGCATTGCTTCCTCATCCGAGGATGCTGATGATGCCTGGTGGGCGACACTTTGATGGATCCGAGGAGAATTCTTTGGCAGCTTCTTTATCTGACAAACCCAGTCAAAGCCATATGGTGGTTCCAAGCCCAAGGAGCAGCAGCTCAGCACAAAAGCCTTCCCTCAAGTTCTTGATATATGGAAGGACCGGATGGATCGGTGGTCTCCTTGGAAAGTTATGTGAGAAGCAAAGAATTGCTTATGAGTATGGGAAAGGAAGGTTGGAGGATCGATCATCTCTTTTGCAGGATATTCTGAGCGTTAAGCCAACCCATGTTTTCAATTCCGCTGGTGTGACCGGGAGACCAAATGTTGACTGGTGTGAATCTCATAAGACCGAGACTATCCGTGCCAACGTAGCTGGAACCTTGACTCTAGCTGATGTCTGCAGAGAGCACGGCCTCCTGATGATGAATTTCGCTACTGGTTGTATATTCGAATATGATGACAAGCATCCGGAAGGTTCAGGAATTGGCTTCAAGGAGGAAGACACTCCCAACTTCACTGGCTCTTTCTACTCAAAAACCAAAGCCATGGTAAATAATTCTTGCTCTATCTTTAACGATGTTTTCTCCTTCTTACCTATGCTAATTCTTTGTTATGAATGTGTCTTACAGGTCGAGGAGCTGCTAAAGGAGTTTGACAACGTATGCACTTTGAGAGTAAGGATGCCGATTTCTTCTGATCTAAACAACCCGCGCAACTTCATCACCAAGATCTCAAGGTACAACAAAGTAGTCAACATCCCAAACAGCATGACGGTGTTGGACGAGCTTTTACCAATCTCCATCGAGATGGCAAAGAGAAACTTTAAAGGAATCTGGAACTTCACAAACCCAGGTGTGGTGAGTCACAACGAGATCCTAGAGATGTACAGAGACTACATCAACCCTGATTTCAGATGGGCAAACTTCACATTAGAGGAGCAAGCTAAAGTCATTGTGGCTCCAAGAAGCAACAACGAGATGGATGCTTCTAAGCTCAAGAAAGAGTTCCCTGAGCTACTCTCCATCAAGGAGTCCTTGATTAAGTATGCATTCGAGCCAAACAAGAAAACCTGAAGAGAGAATGTTTGTGATTCGTCATTAGATTAATCAGCTCTAATATCAGTTTCGTTTATTGCTCTTGTTATTTGTTAATTACCCCTACTCTTCCGTTAGATTTGCTTAGTGGTGTATTGTAGTTTGATTATTCTATGTAATAAGAGCTTAATTTATTGATATTGTGTTCCTGTTCTCATTTTTTAAATTTTGAGTGTGTATTTTATTCATCACTTGCTCTACTCTTATTAATATTAATGATATTTAGAATCAAACCAGTAAAAGAGTCTGGTAATGGTTACTTTTTGTTACAAAACAAATTATTTATTGGGTTACACGAACTCACTTCACACCGGCTCGGATATTAAGATGAGGACGATGAGTTAGGCACTGACGTGTCTGCGAGCTTCTCGAGGAAGCAAACGACGTCGTCAGGTGAGCCAAGGAGATATCTAGCATTGGTGCGAGTACGACCCACTGCACAAGAGAAGTAATTCTCTCCTTTGAGGTCAAGCACGTTCCATGAGATCTTCTCTGGTGAAGGACGTCTTGAGTTCCCTAAGTTATGGTTGGATCCGCTTTTTCTCTCTGTTATCTGCAGAGATCTCTGTGAGGCCTTGTTGTTGTTGTTAGAGTTAGAGGAGGATGAAGATTTTGATCCGCTTTTGTTGTTGTGTGTGGACTTTGAAGGCGGTCTTCGGTCTCCTGATGACGACTTGGTACCACCATCAGATGATGGTCTGGACCGTGCAATGGCTGGGATGTCGGATGGGAGTTCTGGTTCAAAGAAGGTGTAAACATCTTCGTCCTGTAAACAACAATGTCAGAGACAGACAGTTTATACAAAAATCCCTCCGAGAGACTCTAGAATCGGATGTGGTATATTATAAGAAAAAAGATTTAACCACCTTCCCCAAGAAATGACCAATGCACAAGACGTAATCGATTGGTGTGGTCATTGACTTGCTATGCACTATCTCTCCTAGAATGCGGTCGATTGCAGCTCCCTGGGAAAGAAATCAGAATGTGAGAATATTTGATTTTGGTAAAGATGACATTAGAGTTTTCTTTATTTCTTACCTTTGTTACACCAACCGCACGGACTTCCACAGAGCGGCTTCCTTGGACAACATCAACTGATGCATTAGAGATTGGACCTGTCCATAAGTGTTGTAACAAGTCTCTTGCTTGAAGTCTCCCGAATTCAATATCTACATGAGAAATGAGAAAATAAGTTTATCCAGAGTGATCAAAAAAGGCAAAAGCAATCAGCTAAAAACATTACCTGCATATTTGTAGTTCCATATAAGCGAAGTATCGCGTGTTTCAAAGTGTGACCTGGGGGTTCTCTCAGTGAAGTACTTGAAAACATGCTGCAAACAGAAAACTATCATTCAAAAGAGGAAGTGAAGAAAGTAAAATTGAGTTTGAGATGCGGTTTGTCTGGACCGTAGATATACTTTACCTTGACACTATCAACCCATTCCATGTTCAAGTGTTCTGGCATTGTAGTCATCCACTCTCCATTCGTAAGCCTTAGGAACATCCCATTTTCTGCGGCCAACCACATATCATACTCTCCGAAGTTCTGATTTTTGTCAACAAGTTAGTCGCAAAAATTGTTATAACATGGAAAGGAAACAACCGAAAAAAGAAAATTACTTTGTCCAAAACGCTTCTGCTGCTTCCGCTCAGGACTACTATGGTTGTATTTGGGTCACTGCATAATGCCTTTAACGGCCCTTTTAGCTCTGGGTGTAGATTAAGATCCATCTCCTTTATTTGATCACCTCTTCTCCCTTGATTATCCACGGGTTCAGTCAAGGTTGCATTGAAACCCTGAATGTTTTTATAGTTACAAGACAAAGTGACCACATGCACCGGTAAGAGGCAGCTCCCAAAACTTGACTCTGAGCAAAAAGCTCATATGGTACATAAATTGATTAAACACAACTATGATATCTAAACAAGTCGACGCCTACCACTTACCAGGATCAGTAGCCTATTGTTGGACTGTGAATAACGTCGAATTGCATCATGCTGTGGAAGCTCAGGTGGGACTTTGCTAATCCGCAGTTGAGCCTCAATTACGGTGTCATTTAGTTCACTGCAGATTTGGTTAAGAGTTGCATTTCAATAGCTTGCAAGGATCACCTCATTAAAATCTAAGAAAATGAATGCTTCTTAAAAGAATGTTATTGATATGGTTATGTACATCATTTGACATGCCAGATGGTGATGTAGTTAAGAAAATGCTCAGATAATAACTCTTTTTCTTTAAACAAACCAATGAAACACAATTAATTTGCATACCTCACGAAAGTTTCAGCCCACTCCTGAGCAGTGTGAGTTTTCACATGATGAAAATTATGCCTATGTCTCTTCTCTCTTTCTTCAGATGACATATTTAGGGCCTGTCCAATGGAGGCAGCAACTTCTGTAATGTTCCAAGGATTCACAAGAATAGCTCCAGCACCTAGAGACTGTGCAGCACCTGCAAACTGTTAAAACAAACGCAACTTAAGACGACTTTGATGGAAACACATAATCTCTGGCCTTTTTTCTGAAGATTGAACCTTAAACACATATTAGATCAAATATGAAATCTAAACCACCTAAAACTAGACTTTTATCCTCTTAAATTAAAGCTGCAAAATAAGACTTCTTACTTCACTGAGAATAAGGACCCCCTTTTTGGCCTCTTGGCAAGCAACAAATTCGTAACTAACAAGGTTCATCCCATCTCTCAAAGATGTGACAAGTGCAACATCTGACGAAAGAAATCAAAGAAACTTATCAGATGGCAGATAGGAACATTCTTGAACTGACAATAACATTCCTGAGAGATGGAAAGTAACATGCCATACAAACTGTAACCACATCATAGGTAACCAGACATTACCTGTGACTGCATAAAGTGCACATAAAGCATGAAAGTCTAGAGAACGATCCTGACAAGGAATGAGAATTTTATCAGCACTATGTCAGAATTTTCATTTTTAAACTATAATATCCAGAATAACAAATCTGTAGCATGATGCAGATAATCTTTTCTCTATCCATGGTACCAGCAAGAATGGTCAGCTAAAACAATTTTCAATCCCAAACATAAAAAGGATGCATGCAACTCACAAAAAGCTAACTGCCGTAGAAGTTTAACATTCAACTGCATAAACACTTATCATTTTTTCTATGAAAAAGAAAAAGAAACTACAGAGAGTGAGAAATCATAATATACAACTCGCTGACTAAACATGGAGAGGGAAAAACAGACCAGGTGATGTATTGGAACAGCAGTCAGTGTCCCAAAACGACCATTGATGCGTCCAACAATTTCATGAACTTGGCTTGTGAGTTTTTGATCTGTAAGAAATTAAAATTACATCCATTAGCTACGGGTTTCAAAATACTGTGCTTTGAAAAGATACTAGGTCGCTAGTTCATCTATAATAGAGCCTACCAAAGTTTTGGTGACATGATCCTTTGTGATATCATGCATATACATGTGTCAGACCAGCTATAAATAAACTAAAAGGGACTGTTCAGCTTCAGCAGATGCTTTGTAATGTTTCATGAGTTAAGCTAATTAAACCCATTTTGAAGAGCTACCATGCAAAAAGAGACTCCAAGAAAGAAAGCCTACATTCAGGGACGTCTGTTCTTGTTGGCACCGCAATTTGCAATAACACCACTTTATCACGCCAGTTTGCGTTTTCCTCGAGAAATTTCTCAAATGCAAGAATCTTTTGTGGAATCCCTTTGATCATATCAAGGCGATCAACACCTAACATCACCTGTCAATCAAAAAAAATTAGTGAAGAGGGAGACTAAACACTCCTATCAAAGATAGAAAAACCCGTTACCTTTCTGCCAGCAAATCTTTCTTTCAATTCCTTCATGTGTTGTATGACCTCAGGGACCTCAAGTGCTCGTATAAACCGCTCAGAATCTATGCCAATTGGAAACTGGAATCCAAAGCAAAACCAGGATACTGTTAAAAGGCTTTCAAAACAGACAAGGTAGTATGAGTTATTTTTTGTCACTGTGGGAATATAAGTGTGAATAATGTGAGGGTTGAAGTAATGAAATGGCCATACAGCAGCTACTCGAGTGAGCCTGCCTTGATCTTCAACTCCCTCGGGTGTTCCTTCAAGTCCAAGAATACGAGTGCACGCACTCACAAAGTGCCTTGCATAATCATAGGTATGGAAACTGAAAAGTAAATAATATGAGATTTAACACAGTTCTGTAAGTCTGCTGTAAAATCTACCATCAAATTTACCACTCAATCACAAAAATAATGGCAAATCAGCTCAATGATAAACTAACAGATACAGCATTTACCCTTGGATCCAAATCATACACTTTCAAGGTTGAATTCGTACACCAACAAACAGATACTAAACCAGTATGACCTCCTATACCTTATACCCTTGGAGAGAAGTCTCGTGCATTTGATAATTAAAGCTATAGAGAAACAGGACCGTAGCTAGCTAGCTATATCAAGAAACCCGTAATTAACTATATTCTCCGTATATATGTACCGTGGAGATAAATTCCGAATGTTTGGATTAGTTCTCAATCAGACAAACCACCAAAAGTTTATTGCAACAATAACACATAGATTTGAGCCTGTCACATTGAGCCATTACCATGGTAGAGCACTAGCAATAAATAGATGAAAGTAGAGACTTTACCCAACTAAATCAGCAGCAAGAACTGAGCGAAGCAGCTCTGATCGTGATGGAAGTGTCCTGTGTATCTCAGACGAAGGGAATGGTGTATGGAGAAACCATCCAACTTTCATCTTACTGTTGTATTCCTTAAGGCATTTAGGAAGGAACATAAGATGATAATCATGGCACCAGACAACATCTCCCTCTTCATAGTGCTCATTTACAACATCAGCGAACATTTGATTTGCTTTCTTGTATGCAGCAAATTGGGACTGGAAGCTTCTGGTTGTGGCAAGCCGATCTTCTTGTGGAAGTCCAAGGTAGTGAAACAGAGGCCACAGAATGTTGTTGCAATAACCATTATAGTATTGATGAACAATCTCTTCATCAAGGAACACAGGGATACACCTCTGAAAGTCAGAAAAACATAGACGAGAAAGCAAATGACAGAGTGTATAATCATGAGGAAAAACAATTAAGACTCCAAATATAAACAAGATCAATTCTCATTGGTAGCAACAGCACCAAGAGATACTCAATTACTCTGTACCTTCTCAGCCAAAGCTTTGCTAAGTGCCTTCTGCCCAACCTCATCAGGGACATTAACTCCAGCCCATCCAATCCATCTGGCCTCAAACTCCTTTACACCTTCAAAAGGCCATAGTTTTATGTCAGCGCACTATATATCGGTCAAAGACTAGATGATATATATGGACTAATAAGGCCTTTTTTTAATGTCTGTTCAAGAACCGGTGATATGAGTGAGAAAATAATGAGTTACCTAAGAGAGCACTAACTAGACCACCAGCACTGATCTCGAGAGACCATGAGTCTTCACCTCGTCTAACCGCAGAAACCGGGAGCCTGTTAGCCACAACAAGAAGGCGTTGCCTATTATAAGGCCTTGCTTCTTGCCTCTCGCACACATCATCGTGCGCCACCGCAGCAGCAGCGCCTTCCAGGTACTGCTCAATATATTGCCTGGAACTGTCCCCTTCTGAACGCAGGTCGTTCTCAGAGCTCTCAGAATTGCCAACAACTTCATTAGGATTACGAGCCCGGTTCTTCCTCTTCTCTCTAAGCTCTCTATCTCTCAAGAGCCGTTCTGTTCGAGAGAGCGGGATATGAGACGAACTACAGTTATACTTGTTTCCAGGCATACGCTCACACCAAAACGGAACCAAAAGCTCGGTTTCAAGTTGTGCGCAACGACGGTAACCTGCATTTTGTTTGTTAAAGCAAATCAGGCCACATTAAGAAACCAAGTGTCAAGTAAGGATATATTTAACAATAAAGAAAAAAGAGAAGGAATTGAAAATGTCACTGTCTATCACCATACACTGATTTCACTTCTGCCGAATGTAAAAGAACCCATCAGGCCAAGTTATAAGCATCTAAAGTTATTGAAAAAAAAAAGAAGAAGAAGAAAAAACACAAGATAGTGTCAAACACTGAAGACGATAGCAAAGAGAACAGGATCCTGAGGTAGTAACAGGCCAAGAATTTCGAAAAAGAAAATGGCACAGAATTAAGCCAAAGATATAGTTCGATACTGAAACGGAAAAAAATCCAGAAGATACTAACCTGAATCACACCTTCAAGGCCACTCAAAAGAGAAATACAAACGACAAAAAAAAAAGTCCCAGTAATCCTTAATACGAGCAAGAGAGTGAGACGGGATTCAAAAAGGGTTTAGGGGATAATTAATAATGAATGAATTTAGTTGTTTATGTTGAGGTGGGTTTCAAGTCGTTATCAACGAGAGAGGGCAAGTAAATAGAGCCAAAAAAACGCAAGAGAGAAGAGAGACATTATTATCATAGAAAGAGAGAGAGAGAGAGAGAGAGAGAGAGAGAGAGAGAGAGAAAGGAGATGGAGGGAGCAACAAAATCCTCGTGTAAGCTTTACAGACTACACAGAGCCTTCACAGCCATGCAAGTGATACACCAATAGATTCGCTCTGAAAACAGAGACAAAAGACTTTTAATTTTCGAAAAATCTCCTAACTTTCCCGGAACTAATCAGTACCCTTTGTTTAAACACTACACTGCCGGTGTAATTATTTAAAATCGCCCGGAGATTTGGGGCGGAGAAAAATCACACACACACACACTTCGCAATCACGAAGATGTTTTGAATTAAAGATTAGGTTTTTTTTTTTTTTTTTAAGAGTGACCTGATTACTATAAGACGAGATGACGTAATCATTTGAAGGGTTCCTCCTCCTCCTCCTACTTATAGGCCAACTTGCTCTGTGGGTCCCCCGCCTATCCGGATCCTGGAGCCGCTCCTCCTCCGCCTCACCCAACCTTTTTACTTTTTTAACCTTTTTTAACCCACGAAGTCATTTTTTTTCTGAGTATGACATTAAAAAGTTTAAGCTGAAATTGACCCCTTTCACTCAGCCGAAGCTGAGTATTGACTTTGGATTTGATTTGATTATTCTTTTCAATATATAGATTATAGACCAAGAAAACCAAAGGAATTTTTTTTTTTTTTTTGAACATTGAAAACCAAAGGAAGTTTTTACCAGTAATTTATAAAAGTACCAGCGGAGCTAGTAGCCACAGTATCAAAGCTTGATCAATTAAACCCCAACTATTATCATATTCATTCTAGTTTTAACACTAACAGTTAGGAGTCAAAATCAAATCATGCAAAGGAGGATGATTAACTTGAATGTGCACACCAAATCAAATACAATTCAACAAATCTTTTTTTCCAAGTAAGAAGAAAAAGGTTAAAAGAGAGAGGACTATCAAGCAAACTCTTGCTTGGTAAATGCAGAAGAAAAGGGAATCAGATGCTTTAGTCAGAAAGACAGAAAGTATTTTCTCTGCCCAGCACTGACCCAAATGTGACTTTAAAGGGTAAAATCGACAACTGACTTTCTACAGCACACTCTCTTGCAAAGATAACAATGTCAAACTTTTGAATGATATGCACAATAGAAAATGCCTTCAACATCCAACACTTCACTGTCTCTTGTCGGGATGAAATTTTTCTTGTTTACAGAGAGAAAAATATCATTGTTTTTAGAGCGTTACTGTTGGTATATTTGACTCTGGAAGAAGAAGAAAAACAGTCACATGATTTCCCAAAGCCAACGAACAAGCATGAGGACACTATATATGTTCCTTTTATATGGTAGAAGAAAAAGAAGACGACTTAGTGTTTATATTGAGTGTGCGTGGGCAACGTACGATACGTCCAATAATCTATATATATATATATATATATATGTATGTATGTGTCGGTAACAAAAGGCAAGGAAAAGGAAAGTATAACAAACTGGTGGTCCACCTAATAAGACAGCAAATCTAAGCATCATATATTTATCTAAAAGTTATACGATTTGCTCTCACTTTTGCTTTGGCTATTGATACATACGTATGTACTGTTATTTGAGAAAAAAAAAAAAAAGTTAGTTGAAAGTCTAACTATAAGTTTATAACCCCACAATACATGTGAGTGAAATAAATAAAAACAAAAGAAAACACACCATGACTAGGCAACAAGAATCTCTCACACCTTGCCTTGTTCTAACGTCTAAGACTATCCTGTAACCAAGTGGCACTGTGTCAACCATTTCCAAACTATAAAGATATGAGAAATACTTAAGATTGAGATTGCTTTTTCCCGTGAAGACTGCAGTCATTAAAGCAGTGACTCATTCAAGTAGGCACGGAATCCACAATCACGAGGACCCCACCAAGATCTTTTGAAAAAGATGGGCCATTTATCACTAAAAATATAATTTCACTAAAATGAAATCTGTTTTAAGTATTGGAGATGTATGGAAAAAAGTTTACATGCAAATGAGTTTGTTAGTAATGGATTTATTCTTTAAATACGAGATATCATCCAATCATAGGTTGAGATGAGAATGTTAAACTCAACCAACACAAATCATCATCATTATTATCCTTTTTGGATCTTTAAAGAAAGAAAAGCATCCTGGAATTTTCTAATTAATAGTGCTTAGTATCATAACCTAGTTCAGCATGTTAATGCTGTGGTTGTCAATAAACCAAAATTTTGAAAAAACCATAATCATGAAACAAGAAACCGGTCAATCTAATCTAATTTATTTTAAAATTTTTGTCAACATGTGAAGAAGTTTCTGTAATCTTCAATGTTTCCATAGGATCATTTTCTAAAAGCACTTATATATCAAAATAATTAGAAAATCTTCTATCTACAAGCACTTAATTATCAAATTCTACTTAATTTTGACTTTAACAAAAAAAGGGGAAAAAGTGTAGGCCGCTGATTGATTCGAGAACAAAAATTTGAAATAATGAAATAGAGCGTCAAAGTTTTCGATGATTTCTTCAAACAGAGCAATATGATCTAATAAACTAAAAATCTGGGAATCCATTGGAACCGTTTGGAAGCAAAATCAATCGACGATGAACACCAGTTATAAAACCACGAACCCAATAATCGGGAATAAAACAGAAGACGACGATCGATAAAGGAAGGCAAAAGGAGTAGCTAAAGCAAATCAAAATCAACGAATCTACCGGAAACGGCTTGCAATGAAAGAAAAAACAAACCTAGATCGAGGAACGATGCAGCCTGATGAGAGAGACGAAGCGATCGAGAGAGATCGAAAGAGAGTAGTGAGGAGAGAAATAGAGAGAGAGAGCAGCAGCAGCAGCATTGTGTGGTTATGGCCCAATCATTTGGAGGGAATTTGTTCCCCTTTTTTCACCTTTTAAATTCCTTTTTTTTAACCAAAAAAAAATAATACTAGTAGTAGTAAGGACCCACCCACAACCAAAAGCAACCATATCAAATCTTTATTATTATTCTTGCGAAAATATCTTATGTTATTATTATTTTTTTTTTTTTATAATTTATTTGTAAATCTCATACTTATAGATGAGCCAAGACTAATCTTCTGAGGGAGATGCAGCCTACGGATAGACTCTCTTTCCGGATATATAAATGGGCATGAAATTACATGAGTCCATATCTGTGTGGATATCCAGGAACAATGTATTGTAGTTTCACGCAGCATGTAAATCGCACATTAAACGTGTTGACGTCCCAGATCCGTTCCTTTACCACTTGACCACAGATTTTATGTTATTTTGAATGAATGTTTTATTCAGTCGTGAAATCTTTCCAAACGCCGTTAGTGTAACCGGTAGAAATAGTCTTTAAAATGCTACTACAAATTTTAAATTCAAAATTAATTAGTGTATATGCCTGGAAAAAATACTTACGGACTTGTGGAACAGTCATAATTAAGTGTAACCTAAAATTTGTGTGGAACTACAAATATTATAAATTCGAAAGTCTAAAACTTTCTGACAATCTATAATTTAGAATTGTGGAAAACTTTCAACATCTAAACTCAAAATTCCAAATGTCAGCAAATTATTATACCCTTTGTTATGGTCCAAACGCTTAATCAAATGTAAAAAAAACTTTAACAACAAACAAAGCTTAATCTTTTCAAAAAAAAAACAAAAACAAACAAAGCTTAATCAAATGAAAAACTAAAATATGTCAAAGTTAAATAAATAGAATATGTTGATTGGCCGCATGAGAGACCACGACGAGGAGCTTTACGTCAGCATATAACTTTTTCTTCATGGGTATCATCTGACTCATCGCATAATCACTAATCGATGATTATTTATTATTATTATTTTTTTTTGAAAGCGATCGATGATTATTATTCTATAGATGTTGCTGTTATTAACGTTATTATTATCTTACATACGGTTTTATATTATTTAAAATCTGATTGCCTGACTTGCGTCAACGTGTGTGAGTGAGTATACAGTGCAGACGAAATTCCATTTCAGAGGACTGAGATTTAGATCGTCAAATAAAATAGTCTACAATATTAATACATCGATTCTTTTACAAAGGCTGCAACTTGTAAAGTGCTTAAAAATGTTTTTCCATGGATTCTAAGTTAAGAAATGTAATAAATTAGAGATGCTTCTCGTGGTCGCAAGGATCACTTTTTGCTAAACTTTTTATTTGCTTTTATTAACTAACATTTGTATGGCTTTTTATTGTCATCGACATATTTTTTAATTGCTTTAGGTCTACTGTTCTTTTAAGTTGACAGAGTTAAGAAATGACCCACTGACCAGTGGTTTCGCCGTAGTCATTGCACTATAAATTGTGTTTTCTTTTTTACTCTTGATATGTATTGAAATTTAAGCACTATTCTAAAGTGTAAATTAAACGAACTCGTCCATACCCCAAAGTTCCATTTATAATTTATAGATAATAGACAACTTTATGTTGCAAACAGTAATAGTTGTTTTGTGTTTCAATCTTTGATGGGCAGCATTTTATTTTAATCACTTGAGAGTGATCTAGAAAAGTAACGACCGTGGTTGAAAAAAACTAATGATTTGGTTTGCTTAGATTCGCTTTTGGTTCAGGTCTGGTCAACTTCTTCAGCCTATTTAAAATTGAGCTTTGCATTTGAGTTAAGATTGATATAACTAGATGATAGAGAAATATGTGATTACAAATTGCTTTGATTTTATAAATCTAAATTCAATTACGATGACCAATCGCTGTGGAGATTGTACCCCACTCGCTAAAAAGTTAAAGATTAGAGAATGGTCACTATTTGTAGTTTGATCTTTCCATGCACGTAGTGTTAGCTTTAAATTATTACTCTAGTTGTTACCACTTTTTTTGCCTCCTTTTCTAACAAAAACAAAAACGAAAAGATGATATTGCTCGCCAGCTTCTGGAGATTTTTATCGGACAGATCATTCATATATAAGCACTACGAATTAAATCAGTATAAATTGATTTGAGATTCTTTTATAGGGTTACCTAATTAATTAGTACAAAACACTTGAGCATAACATTCTTGAGCATAAGAACAAAGATAGTCTCGTCACTAATAGAAAGAAAACACACTTACCGAGTTGTTTGGCGAATAATTCGGACAGGTGAACATTTTCCATTTTTATCACAAATTCGGTAAAGCTAATTTTCCTTGGCTTGTATCATATTTGGTGTGTCGAATCTTATCACATTTACATTTATAATTTTTTTTTTTTTTTTATAACACAGAGTCAAACTCCACAAACCCACCAATAAGGAGGATTCAATATTTTGTTTTTTTTCATGCACATATAATTACATATAGTGCTTAGTTATTTTCTTGTTAAGTACTCAATTATAGATTTTTAATTGCTAATTAAAATAATAGATGTAAAGCCATGTAATTTACCTTTTGTCCTTAATTAGGGAAAATGTGTGTTCTTGTACAATCCACCATAATTTGTCTGTATTATGTTTGGTGGTTTTCTTATCTTATAACTTTATTTACTTTTGACCCATTTTGTCACCATTCAAATAATAAATACAGTATGTTTAGAAAAAAACAATACAGTTGGACAAACTATAAGATATGTCTTAGGTTGTTCAATTAGAGATCTCGTACAAGAGCTTACCAAATTTGGCCATATCAGAGACAATCACGTGAATTCGGATATTTCGAGGTCAAAATGTCATAGGTTCGGTTGGCCACTAATACCCATTATCAACACACGTGGAGCATAACCGGTCCGGTACGATCTCAAAAGTAACCCCACTTCTAGATCAGATTCTAGACCGGACAATCTTTAAAGCACTGCCACTCGATTCGGAGGATCTGATCCTACTAAGGCTTGTTCCTGAGAGTGAATGATGAGCGTTGGGACCGGATTAAGATCCGAATAGTACCGGTTAGGACCGGACACGGTACAGATATTTTCACATTTTCAAATAAGGATTATTTAATCTAATGCTTACGGATATATCCTTATTTGATATGAAAAAAAAACGGATATCCTGCAACAATTTATCCCAATCTAAATTCACATAAGTACATTTAATCAATATCCAAATTTCTCAAATATTTGAATAAATCCACAATCTGATTTTCGAATTTTTAATTTGAAATTCAAACTTCCTAATCTAAATTAAACTTTTCATATACAAGAAACATAAAACTCTAAAACATAATTTTCAAAGTACAAAATTCAAAAATTGGAAGTACAAAAATGGATCTTCAACAAATCAAATAATGATTTGAATACGGAGTCTGTAATAGAACGGATAATTTGAGTTGGGCCGATTTTGTAGTTAGGCCAGTTTGGTAGAATGTTTGTTAGGCCCAAAACATGACATGTTTTTCTCAAGCAAAAGACCCTCTTAAACAGTCAGAGGGTCTACGAGGTCGCTCAAATATCTTCAGACGTGGTTTGCTCCAGTCCGGTGGGCGCGCCGCCGAGGAAAAGTGAGAAAAAAAGGGACGAAGAGAGAAAAGCGACATATACATATTAGAGAGAGAGAGAGAGAGAGAGAGAGAGAGAGAGAGAGAGAGAGAGAGATTGATTGATTGATTTAGAGAGAATGGCGATCAGGAAGCTTCTGCTTCTATTGAAACCGATTGATCCGTACCCATTCCTTCAAACAGAAGGTGTATCGCTTGTCAAAAACCCTCAGGTATTACCCTCCTCACTGCGTCTCATCTTGATTTTGAAAACTTTCTAGCCGGATCACGCCTATTTCGTTTCGTATTGAAGACGTTCGACAAAATTCCTAAGTGAATAAGACTGAAACGTTGACATTTACGTGAAAAGAAACTCCTTTTGGGTGTTACCACGTCTATGTAAGACACCAAGCTTTCTGCTTCCTTCTTGTTTAATGAGTATTAAGGCCTCTTAATGGTGCGATATGTCAATTATAAAGATAACCGTGTCTTTATAATTTGCACAATGCTTATAAAGACACTTCTTCACGCAACTTCACTGTGTTTACTATCATTTGCACAATGCTTACCGATATATTGGGAATCTGAATTTCGTGTCTCCAGTGTTTACTCATATGTATGCAAATGAGTAACTAATAAATGCTTAGCTTTGGATTTCTTACGCACTAAAAAAACTGTCCTTGTTATTGTTCTAGTTTGTTTCTCATGGCTTCTAATGGAAATCCGAATTTTCTGTCTTTTTTTTTGGTTAAACTCTGTCTATGCATTCTAATGCCTGATTACATTGTTGACTCAGTTTTTTTTTTTTTTTGGTTAACAGGTTCTGCAATATCTAGAAAGCAGGTGCAAAGTACACAGGAATGCTATAAAATTTTGTCAGGAAATACTAAGTAAGAAGCCAGTCGAATGGAAACCCATTTCACGTAACGACTTATCGCATCCCATTCATGATGTGGATATGGTCATCACAGTTGGTGGAGATGGCACCCTCTTGCACGCCAGTCATTTCATCGATGATTCTGTTCCGGTTTTGGGAGTCAATTCTGACCCAACACAAGCTCACGAGGTTCCGTAGCCTGACTTTTCTCAAATTGCATGATACGAATTTGCTTTTGACAAAAGAATGTGAAAAAAAAGCTAAGTGTTTGGTTGTAACTGTAGGTGGAAGAACTGAGCGATCAGTTTGACGCTAGCAGAAGTACTGGTCATCTTTGTGCTGCAACGGTTGAGAATTTTGAACAGGTAACTTTGTTAGAGGAATCATATTTGTCTTACTGCCGTCTCGTTTGATCATTAGAACATTCAATGCCTAGGCAATTTTGGTTTGAACATTCAGCGATATGTTCACAGGTACTGGATGACATTTTGTTTGGCAGAGTAGTTCCTTCGAAAGTTTCAAGAATATCATTGAAGTTAAATTCAGAACCTCTTCTTTCACACGCACTTAATGACATTTTGATCGCACACCCATGCCCTGCCGCGGTTTCAAGGTTCTCGTTCAAGTAAGAGTTTCTTAGAATCAAAAAGTAGACAATTTCTTAAAGCTGATTGTTTTGTGGAGACATGATCCCTCTCCGGTTCATTTGGATAGAGTTGTCTTAGGCAAAAATATCAACTTGGGGTGTCCAATCCTGATTTTTCAGTTTATGAAATATAGAAAACCGATATGGAAGGTTCGGATTCGATTTCTTAGAAATTATACCGTTAATTTGAATGGTTCTCAAAGAAATGAAGTTTTATTCCTTTCAGTTGGTTCAGTTACATTACATGTACTATTTGATCGGATATGGAAAAATAAAACTGAATTTCTTCAGTTCGGTTAGAACACCCCTATTACCCAACACTATGAACCAATGTTTTCTCCAATGTGCGCAGGATTAAGAACAAAGATGGTGAGACCCGTCCAAAGACAGTGAACTGCCGCTCAAGCGGTCTAAGAGTATGCACGGCTGCTGGATCAACTGCAGCAATGCGGTCAGCAGGTGGATTCGTGATGCCAATGTTGTCTCGTGATCTACAGTTCATGGTTAGAGAGCCAATCTCTCCCGGTTCAACCGCAACTCAAATGCATTCGGCCTTCAAACCGGACCAATCCATGGATGTTAACTGGTACTCAGACCACGGAACTATCTACATCGACGGTTGTCACGTTCGCTACAACGTGCAGCTCGGAGATTCAATCGAAATAGCATCCGATGCGCCGGTCTTAAAGGTTTTCTTGCCTCAAGGCTTTACTAAGAACAGATCAAGGTACTAGATTTGGTAGATTTGTTCATAAAAGTTAAAGTTGGTACATTGAGAGACCCTTTCAACCCACTTGTCTATAGATATGGTAAGATTCTTTGGTCCGAAAGATTCGTTGATTCTTGAATCTTTGGTGCTTGAAGAAGTTTAATTGAAGTAGCTATCTTTCTTGAACCAAGAACGTGGATGTATCTGATCCTCTTGAATAAAAATATATATTTAAGAAAAATAATATCGAAATCTTGTAGAATGCTCTCTCTTTCCCCGTGGAAATTGTTAATTTTGGAGAAAGATCTTTTTCAAAATGGGACCTTATTAATGATTGATTAATGTTCCGTATTTTAAATTAATTATGTTCTTCAACAAAAATCTAGCCTATGTAGGTCCGAATTCTCTCCGCTTCCACTCATAACCACACATACGTGGATTGAAATATGATATACAAAGGGATTTTTCTAAAACCATATCGCTATCATTATAGTATCATGAAGCTTATAAAATGCATGAACCGGGACAAATTTTAAATAAATATATAAGTTCTATAAAGTGGTCAAAATGAAGTAGACTGTCGTTTGAGACTAGATATTATACTTAGAACAGATACACCACTTTCATCTTATAATTTGTTTTGTTCAGAAAAATAAAACGAGACCGTGTTAAATTAAACTTGAAATTCAAGATTAATGGGTCATTACGTTAAATGCCTCTTCTAAAATGCCTTATTTTCCTTATTCATGCCCATTTTATTTGGGGTTAAATTTACAGATATCTGGTTATTATCCTCATCAATTCAAACAAAAAATATTTTCAGCATGAGTTCGATAAAATTCAAGTGATGGAGAGACGAGTTACTGGTTGCAAGCAAAAGAAAAAATCTGCAATCTTTTCATAATATTACAGCTTGACACAGCAGAGATGGTCTCCTGCAATTAAGACACTTGTATGTAGACTGCCACGTGTCTTCCCATTGTTCACTCATCAGCCTAAAAAATATCCCCCTTAACACCTCCATATTTCTTATTCTACCCCACCACTTATTCATTGTGCACAGAGACCCAATTTTTTTCTGATTTATTGAAAAGAAATCTTTCTATTTTATTAATTTAAATGATATTTTTCCCAATGACTTATCTAGAATCCAAATGTACAAATTAATTGGAATTGTTAGTCGAAAAGTTATAAATAATTCAAATTGAGAAGAAAAAAAATCAATAAAATCTCCTTCAGACAAAGGGAAAAACGTAAGAGTTTCTTAAACCATAAACCTCAAGCTTGAGGAGACAAAAACTGGCTCCACTTCTCTTTCCTAAAATTGATCTAACAAATTAAGTCTCCGACAGTAATCCTAGAAGCGAAAGGATAAGTCTCGTTTTCTTGAGATTTTAAATCTTTTTTCGAGAAATCACAGATTTTGGTTTCTGAATGAATTGGAGATAAAGAAAAGGGTAAAAAGATCAGAGTCCAGAGAGAAGATGAAGATTCAGTGTAACGTTTGCGAGGCGGCGGAAGCGGCGGTGCTATGCTGCGCCGATGAAGCTGCGTTGTGTTGGGCTTGCGATGAAAAAGTTCACGCCGCTAATAAACTCGCCGGAAAACACCAGAGAGTCCCTCTCTCTGTCTCTTCCTCTTCCATACCCAAATGCGACATTTGTCAGGTCTGATCTCTTGATTTTCCCTCTGAATTTCTTGTTTAAACCGAATCTTTTACCTGATTTCGAATTGCGCATGTTTTAGATCCTCAATTTTTGGGCTTTTCTTTTTCCTATGAAAAGTTTAAATCTTTGAGCTCTGATATGAAACAGTGTCTTAGTTATTTGGAGTTCATGGATTTTCTTGACTGGAGAAATCTTGTACTGTTTCTATGATTATACCAATTTTTGGCTTTTTTTTACTATGAACAAGTTTGATCCTTTTTAGGTTTAGAGAGGCCATAAACCAGTTTCTTATTAGTTATTTGGAGCTTATTGGTATAACTTTTAATGTTTTTGTCCTCGTGTTTGTATGCAATTCCCTTAAATATGCTCTTTTTCAAATTGGGATTTTGACAGGAAGCTTCTGGATTCTTCTTCTGTCTGCAAGACAGAGCTTTACTATGTAGGAAATGTGATGTTGCAATCCACACCGTTAATCCTCATGTTTCAGCTCACCAGCGATTTCTTCTGACTGGAATCAGAGTCGGTCTTGAATCTACAGACGCTGGTCCTTCTACAAAATCCTCACCATCCAATGATGATAAAACCATGGAGACAAGACCATTTGCTCTACCTACATCTGAGCCTCAAAAGATGGCCTCTGATCATCATCATCAGGTAGTTTTTCCGGAAACTAAAGTCAGTGATCACATTTCGACAAAGCTTCCTTTCGCAAGCAGCGGATCAGCTACTGGAAGCATCCCTCAGTGGCAATTAGAGGAGATTTTCGGATTAACCGACTTTGATCAAAGCTATGAATACATGGAGAATAACGGATCATCTAAGGTAACAGTTTAGTTATCTAGTGTATAGTGGAAGATTTATTGGGGGTCCTTTTTGTTCTTGAGACCTCTTGAAGAGATAGTGAGAGTCTTGGGAAGAAACTAAAAAGAAGTATGAATGTTATGGCTTTTTTATTTATTTATATGGTTTCTCATTATGAGAAATTCTATTTGTTTGATTCTTGTTGCAGGCCGATACTAGTAGACGAGGGGATTCAGACAGTTCTTCGATGATGAGATCTGGAGAAGAAGATGGAGAAGATAACAATAACTGTTTGGGAGGTGAGACATCATGGGCGGTTCCACAGATTCATTCTCCACCAACAGCTTCTGGTCTAAACTGGCCTAAACATTTTAACCACCACTCAGTGTTTGTTCCGGACATATCTTCTTCAACTCCTTATACCGGTTCATCCCCAAACCAGAGGGTTGGGAAACGGCGGCGACGGTTCTAACAACTGCAACTATCTTCTGGTCGGTTGAGGAAAACCATCGGCCTGTCTCATAATAGACGTGAGATCATTAAAAGTGGAAACTGGTGTACTGTAGTCTGTATTTGGTCTGTGACTGAATGTTGAATTTCTTTTTTGGGGTCCAAAAAGTTTGAATGTTCTTTGTTAGATGAAAAAAGGAGAAAATATATTTATTTGGTTAAAGATTGTAAGGATGTTAAATTATCAATCTGGCTTAATAGAATAACATGATCTTTCATTTGGTGGTGTTAAATCGAAAAATCCAGAACACTATGCAGATTAAAAGACCCAAAATTTATATATCACACTAAAGTCGAGTAATCATCAGGTAGATCATTTCCTAAATTCTAAATCCGTAGAGTTAAAAAAAAAAAAAAAATGAGAGAAACAGAACCTCTTGATCCAAACTACATAAAAAGTTCCATCTAAAGTTTCAGTTGGTGCCAGAAGCAGGAGCAGTCCAATGAGGAGGAAGACGGTCGGAAACAGGCAAAACAGTAGAAGTGGGCATGTTTCGGACATTGATGTCAATAGGATACAGCCGATACTCAATGTCAAGCTCTCTGCAAATCTTGGCAATCTCTTCAACAAGTTGAGATCTTCGAGCCCATTTCTCTCCCATATCTTGATGATTCATTCTATGCGTTGGCCAAACCGCAATCCTCACGCTGTTCAATGACTCCATGTCTTTGAATACTATCATCGGTGCCGGATACCAATGATCCTTCTTCCCCTCAATGTAACTATCACAACGAAAGCAGGTAATGAATATATATAAGAATTCAGTTTTTAAATTTTTTTGTGAAATTGTGTGATTCCACATGTGCAATGTACCTTGTGATTCTCTGCTTGATGAGGATGATTTTCTCAGCTGGAGTAGTGATGTGGATGGAGAATTCGATTCCATCTCCCATATCGGGGCTACGGTAATAGTTTCCAATGGATTTAGTCCAGAGAAGACTGTTCGGGTACACAACTTTCTGGTTATCAAACCTAAGGAACACCGTTGTCAATATGTTCATCTCTTCCACAACCATCTGAAGAACAACAATAAAAGGAAAAAAAGTGTATCATTACAACATCGAAAACTGAGAAGTTTTATTACCGGTTTTTTAATTTACCTGGACTCCATCGATTTCACATCGATCGCCGACATCAAACGGGTGTATCACAAACAAGTAGATGATAGATTCGAATACTATCTTGCACATGTTTCCAAATATGAACGCGACAACCACGACTTGCGAACTCATGACCACGAGGAATTTGGTGGAAGTGATTCCAAGTATGATAAGCCAAATAATGAGTATGATGATCCCAACTACGATATTCACCATCTTGTGAAGCCTGTTCACTGCTGTTTTGGTGTCGTTTAGGGTCAACGCAAGAGCTCTTCTCTCTCTGAAAGCATTTACCTGTGAAAAACGTTTGCGCAAATTCAATAATATCCAAATACGTTAAAGAGTGTAAATTCATCATCCAAACTTCTTACCACCCAGTTTTTAAGAGAGGATTTGCTGATCCGATTAGTCTCGGATGCTCCTTCAAAGAGACTTAAAGTCTTCAAAGCTTCATCTTCTGGCAGAAACCGCAAAATGTCCTTCGAGTAGATGAATCTAAATAAGAAAATGTGCAAATGCTACTGGTTAATGTCCATAATGTGATATGGTTAAGGCCTTGGATGTAAAAGGGAAAAAGTGACATACTTACTTTGATCCCGGCTTGGCAACATTGTGAAAGATCTTTCTTGCAGCGAGCTTTGCCTCAAACTCACTTCTGATTTGGTTTCCTTTATCATCATCCAAGTTTGGATCTTGTAGCTGCTCATCCAATGTGGTAAGTGATCCATGCCGGATTATATTCATCAGCCTCTTCATTTTCCAAGCCGAAACATTCTTTGGATTCAGCTTATGAAGGCTATCGATCGAAATCCCTTTGTTGTCTCCTCCGCCTCCATCAGAGAGAACACGAGAGATCAACGGGCTTTTCCCGATCATCATAGGACTTTTCTGAGCCCCTGACGGAATCTCAACAGCACCGGGATTCTGAAACTTCTTAACCTCGACACTGATTCTCTCTTCTTCTTCCTCGTTTTTTTGGATCTCAATCAAAGGAGGACCTGAGAGCGTCTCAATCACGTACTGAGTAAACAAAGACTCTTGAATCCTATCGAAGTAAGTGCTCATATGGAACGAGGAAGCAAGAACCTTAACCAATAGTGTCTTCACGAGCCACAACAAGAACCCAACCAACAAACACACAAAGATCTTAGTCACAACCCGAAGCGCCTTGGTGTTTGCTGCTTTAGCCACTTTCTCATCGAACAAAAAATGCCAAGCGAGTAAAACAAGTCCTAACCATAAGCAATTCTGCACTGCTTTTCGGATACCGTAGACGAAATACAAAACCCTTTTCCTCAAAAGAAAGTTCCTTTCGATGAAGAAAACGACAATCTTGACGATCCAACTAGAGACTAATCTACCACAGATCAAGACTAAAACCATTGATTCCCATTTCCACAGCTGAAGTTCCCAGAGTATCTTCTTACGCAAGGAAGGTATCGCAAGTGTGCAAACCAACGCAGCGATAATCAAAATCAAACTCAACCATTCCAGTACAATCCATAGACTAAGTTTATCTTTCCTGTACTCTTCTGGTAAATCCTCTTCTGCAAATGGATCGTCTTCTTCCTCCTCTCCTTGGTTTTTAGGGCTTTTTCCGAAAAACCCTGATTTCAGCTGCCCGGATTTCGGAATTCGACCCGATTTCATATCCGTCGTTTGCGGCGGCAACGGCGGCTTTGGCGTTGGTGGATCCGAAAGCCGTGACCTAGTTCGCATCTTAAGCAAATTGCTAGAGCTTCTCTGAACCGGAGCGTTTCCACTACACTTGACAACTTCTCCGTCGTCGTTGTTGTTGTTGCTGCGACTGTCTCGTCTTCCCACGGCGTCGGGTTTGGTGGTGGCCCCAGCCGAAGACGCTTTCGCCGAGGCCGGAGACTCCGAAACCGGAGTTAAACCCCTAGACTGAAGCTCGTCCATGCCTAAGTCCATATCAAGAGAAATCTCGCCGGAAGCTTGCTGTTTATGCAGAAACTGACCAATTAGCTTCGTCGGAGGATCCTCGCCGCGGCGAAATTCAAAAGCATCATCATCAGCTTTCTCCTCCTCGGACGCGGCGGATCTCTCAACATCAGCCGCCGCATTTATCCCTTTATGGAGGTTACCTTGTCCATCAGTCCAGAAATCGTAACTTCCGTCTCTCCATATCTTCCCCACCGTCTCTCCGGCGACTCCATTGCCGCTTCCGTTCTCATCGTCGATTTTGACAACGACTTCTCGCCGGTCAGCCGAATCAACGGCCATGATTCACCGAACGAACAGAAAAAGAAAATCCAGCGAATTTGGGTTTCGCGTACACACCACCGATCAGAAAGAAAAAGCGAAAAAAAATGCTAACACTTTTGGGTAACTGTGAAAGTCGGAAGAGAAAACGCTTTTATGTGAGTTTGAGATCAAAGCTGGTGATGAGTGAGAGAAAGAGAGATAAATCAGGAAATTAAATTGATCTTATTAAGGTATGACGCGTGTTAGCCAATCGCTACCACACAACAACAACATCATCACTTTGAAATTTGGACGACACACACATCTTCTCTCTCTCTTAATTTCTATACCAAACTTTGCAAAGTTCGGGAAGAACTTGATCACGCACGGCGAATCGTAATGTTTTTTTTTTTTTTTTTTTTTTTTAATTANTTTTTTTTTTTTTTTTTTTTTAATTACTCAAGGATAAATCTCAGGTCTATGGAATGGCCCAGAATAATCTCCTGGGGGAAGTGCAGCCCACGGATAGACCTTCTCTCTGGATATGCAAATGGGCCCGAAAGCATGGACTCATATCTGAGTGGGTGTCCAAAAATAATGTGTTTTAGTTTCACGTAGCAGGTGGATCGAACCTGAAACGTATTGGCATCCCAGGCCCGTCTCCTTACCACCTGACCATAAGGTTCTGGACGTAATGTATTTTTAGATAGCCTCTAATATAATTTTAGAGAGCCTTTTTTTTGTTAGTTTTCGTCAAACTTTGGTAAATTATTTAGTCTACTCGTAGTGGTTTTTTTTTTGTCGTCTGGATAAAAAAAGGTTCAAAAGTCTTAATGTTTGTTTAGAATAGAACCACAAGATCAATCCACCTTCAAATTTCCGGTTTCCGGTGCTTCGGATGGAGCTAATACAATCTTTTTTTAATAGTTAGGTATGTGGAAGGGACATTCGTCACATGTATGATAAATCACGCAAATCAATGAATATCGTATTTAATAGTTTATTAAACTAAAAAGTAGGTCTTTAAGAACTTAAAGAGCTAGGCATATTTTTTTTAAAGAAAATGTTCCAGAAATGATAAAGTTACAAATTTACAATTATGATTGATTTAACTAAAACACCGATATTCTTGATATAACAAGTAGCACAACCTTGTTGGTTGATGATCTTTTTACGAAAATTCTTCACAACAGAAAGTTTGATTAAATATTGTTTTTTGTGAATTTCGGAAATTCTCACTAACTAAAAGACTTTATGAAAGTTACCGACTTGGGGTGAGACGGAGATTTGACTTAAGAAGTAAAAAGCGGGCTTTGCGGCGGTGGTGCAATTTCACGCGACTGAGAAGCGCGTGTGATATTTGTCAGTTGTGTATTGGATGTCGCGGCCCATGGGCCATAGTCGTATCTTAAATTCTGGACCACAGGTTCGTAGAAGCAACGCATTGTAGTTGTCTTCATGTTTCTATTAACTCTAAAAGTAACGGCCCTGTTGTTATAACTCTCGCTGCATCACAGTCGATGCTCTGTTGTTTTCTCTCTAGAGGCTTCTAATAAAAATAGGCCACCAGAAACATTACCTTATTATGTAACGTAAACATTATATAGTCAGACTAGAGACTAGAGACTAGAGAGCATGGCAAAAAGAAAAAGATGATAGCTCGACGACATCGAAAATGACAGAAAAGGAATGTATTCGAGAGAATCACGACTCTTTTCGTCTTTTTGTCAACCTACTCCTTGTTCCTTTATTGTCTTGTCTTTTTGTTAAAGCTTTTTCGTTACACTTTCATTTAGAAATTAATTTATTTGCATTTTCTTGAATTCCTGAGATATAGCAATAGACTTTGGATTTCATGTCAGGGATGTGGAAGAGACAAAGTGAATCTCGATCATAAGCAGAAGAACTATTGAGACCACTGTGATGAGTTTCTCTATCTACTGATTACTGAAGAATGACTAAATTAAGAGACATCATCTATAATTTTGCTAGACAAGGGATCGACAAGTGTATTTCGCTTATTGTTGTCGGACTATCGTTACATACATAGTGTATTTACACATAATAGAATAAATACGAGTGTTCACATCAATAGATAAAAAAATCCAACCTCACTGTTGAAGCATGACCTTTGTGACAGGTTTTACTTGACCCAATTCTGAAGTACAAACTGCTGCATCAAAATCGCCATGATGCTTCCCAAGCTTATGTTGATCACGTTCACTACATCATTGTTTAACTACAAATAGCAAAATGGTAAAAATACAGCATAACAACAACGAGATCATTGCATTCTTGTTTTCTCGGTAACTAATTGCAAGAAATGGCTTCATAAGATGAGAACTCCAAAAGTTTTATGAAATGGCAATTATATTTCCACTCAAGCCAATTATATATCAGTCTTGCTGCCACAAGCCATGGTTTTGTCATCTGATTCAGTTGAAGTAAATTTGCTTGCAATAACAAGAAGTAAAGAGAACGAGAGCAAGCAAACAAGCAAAAATTTAATGGAAACGAGCATACCCATTTGAATCCTTCTTTGTCTTGAAAAGATGCACCTATTATGCTTTCTCCAAGATTGGCAATCTGGGAAGCTAATACACATACAGCTGCTTCTGGCGGAGTTATCTGTGCTCGGGAGACCAAAAGAAGCAAAAACTTGCAATCATACAGTGATTCTGAGTAAAATTTCCATGAATATCTAACAATGACATGTTCAGTTGAAGCAAATAACATAGGTGCTGCCATGTTCCTTAACAAAACATACCTGACCCAGGAAACAGCCAATTGAGGCAAGAAAAAATGATGCCAAAAGTCCAGCCAATGTTCCTTCAACACTCATAGCTCCCTCGGTTCCTCTTGGTACAATCTTAAATGTTGTGGCTAAATACCTGCAAATTTGCACCAGTTAGTAATAGGACAAAATGCACGCAGATCATTTCAGTAGTCAACCGGATTCGTGTTATGACATCACAAGGCCATTGACATACTTTCAACAGAAAACAGACCCAAATCTTAGCTACTTGTTCCAAGTAACACAAACCAATGCAGAAGAAGTCATAGCTGACTAACAGTAGCATACTCACGTTGTTTTTCCATAAGCTTTCCCTATCTCGCTTGAGACAGTGTCAGACACTTTAGTGCAGAAGCTGGAAACGAAACCAAGCCGGAAAAGTTGAGAAAAAGCTGCTCCTCCCACTTGATATATCGAAAGAAAAGCACAGACACAACCAGCAGCACTTGAACCAATCACACTGCGTGGTCCTCTCCTGCCTTTTCTCTTCTCGGCCACACCTTGCGCTTCCTTTTCGGACATTTTAACCTTTGTTGCTGCTGTTCCCTGTGATATTGTAAATCATCTAAAACAACTTCAACGCCAGAATCAATAGCAAATTGAGTGTTACATTTTCCAGCTCTCGGACGGTGAAACACGATATTGAGATCTAAAATATGAGGAAATTTTGGAAAGTAGAGACAAATTATCACAATTTTGAGCATGATCAGACGAACTAGCTCCTTAATCTAAAATTTCAATCTCTAAGACATCCACAATTCCTACACTAACCGATAACGCAACTACAAAATTCATCTAAAATAAGGACATTCTTCATTCATCTGCTCGAAATCAATATCAAATGAGCGAATTTCTATGTTTTAAGAGTCAGCGACCAAATTACGGTCAAGTTCAATACAAGTGCACTTACTAAGACGAAGTAAGCAGCGACTAAGAGGAAACCAGCAGAGCCATAAGCCCGCCAAGTTAAAGTACCGAGCAAGAATGCGGCGGCTATTCCAGAAGCGGACAATCCGGTAAGAAGAAGCGGTGATCCGAGAACAAAAATCAATAAATTGTTAGCCACGGCGGATTTCCAGGTGGGTGACGCCGATTGGATCAGGTTAATCGCCTCCGTCACCACCCCTTGCACCGATGTAGCAGCCATAGCACTGTCGGCTCTGCTTCCCGGCGAACGAATTCCGTTGGAAAGGCGTTCCAGATTACGATGTCCAAATGGGCAGGATCTAACGAATGGAGAGGGAGAAGAAAATCCCGAGAATTTCGGGAATCTCAGAGGTGAAACCGATCTAGAATTTAAGAGTAGAGTTGACGAAATCGATGCCATGACCGTGTACACTTTGCTTGCTTTCGAGTTTCGAAGACCTGAGAAAAAAAAATTAAAAAAAAAAAGGAAAAGAAAAAGCAATCAGCGTTTTGGGCTGGATCCGGAGCTCCTAACAAACCGGATCCGCAACCCGTTTTATATTATCTCTCCGGTCCTAGAAATGAGCTAATTTACAGTTATGCCACCACTGTTATTGTACTGAAGAACCCAATCTAATCTTATCCGAGAAATCGAAAGAGCAGAAGAATTTGCAGAAGAGAGAAAACAAAAATGGCGGTTCTCTACTCGTCCTCGACGGTTATACTCCCTTCTTCTTCGGTGAAACCCTCCGGAAGGTCTCCGTTTCTAGGGTTGTCTCTAACGGCTATCTCGAAGCAGTCGGTACGAGTCGGCATTTATGCAAACACAAGAAGAGGATTGCAGGTGAAGTGCGAAGCGGAGCAGGCGGCTACTTCTCTTGTTCCGGCGAATCAGAGATGGATGTTTGATGAAGAAGAAGCAAATGGCCCTGTAACGATATTTTCTCTATCTCCCTCTTTGTTCATAGCACCTACGCTTTCAAAATCACATCTCAGAAACTTGAATGCTTAACATACAGTGTTACATTTCTGCTTCTGGTAGAAACTTACATGGAATTTTGTGAAAGATTCTGGGAATTTGAAATATTCTTAAGCGGATTTTGCCTTTGAAATGCAAATGCCTTTGAAAATTGATGTTTTTGTCTTCTCAATTCGTTAAATGGGAACTGTTCCTTCCTCATGTTTGGTTGGCGAGTGGGTTCAAGTGAAGTTATAAGACTGTGGCTTGTAGCTTTGTTGAGAGTATACTATGGTTTACAGGACATCTGGAACACGACATGGTATCCAAAAGCTTCAGACCACGTGAACACGGACAAGCCATGGTTTGTGGTTGATGCAACTGACAAAATTCTTGGTAGACTGGCATCAACGATTGCTAATCACATCCGTGGGAAGAACCTTGCCTCCTACACTCCTAGTGTCGACATGGGAGCCTTTGTGATTGTGGTATGAGCTTCTTAAACCATCTTGAGTTAGAATTAGAAATTTGATATGCTTTTGTTTAATTTTTTGTCCAGATGGATGTGTTGCTTGTAACTTGTTACTTGCACTAAAGACGGTGTGAAGCTCTCGTTCATATAACTTATGTTTTTCTTTCGGTCATTTGACTGGTTTTGGTTAAAGGTGAATGCTGAGAAAGTTGCTGTATCTGGAAAGAAGAGGAACCAAAAGCTGTACAGGAGGCATTCAGGACGACCTGGTGGTATGACAGTAGAAACATTCGAACAGCTGCAGCAGCGAATTCCAGAAAGAATCATTGAGCATGCTGTTCGTGGAATGCTTCCAAAGGGACGGGTTAGACAGATAATTCCTTGCTCTTTATCAGTCTCTTTTATGGTCCAGCTTTGGATATTTCCAGTATCGAACAATCGTAACCACTTGTGGCGACAGTGGTATAATTTGATTACTAGTTTTCACACTCACTCTAACATGGTCTGACCGTTTTGTGGCAGCTTGGGAGAGCTCTATTCAATCACCTGAAGGTGTACAAAGGCCCGGACCATCCCCACGAGGCGCAGCAGCCGCTTGATCTGCCTATCAGGGACAAGAGAATACAGCTGCAAAAATAGAAACACCATGGAACATTGACCAAGCTCCAGTGTTACCAGTATCGCCAAGCGCAGAGAGTTTTTTTCTTCTGGGGACTCTGTAGTTTCTTCATCTCAAAAACAGAGGAAGCTTTGCAGAATCTTGTTTCCATTGCTTGCTTCTATCAACTCTATGCTATATAAAGCTTTCTAATGTGAAATATTTTTCATTCAGCTTTTGCTGCTGACTATCTTCTTCAACATACCTAAAGATGACATGTAACGAATAACAAAGCAAATTATTGTAGAACACATCAAATTTTTCATAATAAGTTTCAAACAACTAGCATAAACAAGTCTGACAAAAAAAACTTCCTCTTCGTAACAAACCTTCTAAATGAGATCACATATGCAAGAAAAACTATTACTTAGGCCTTAAATCAGTCTGCACTTGAAAGGCTAATAAGGAAATCTACCAATCTACGTTCATTCCGGTTGCTATCCCGGAGATTACTGGATCTTCTTTAATTTCATCTGCGTTTGCACGAGAAAGCACCCGAAAATGAAAGTTAGAATGCAAATGATCCCAAAAGAGTCCAATCTCGTCGCCTTTCTTCAAACTTCTCCTGTCGACAAAATCATCGAGCCAGAATTTCTTTAGACGATAATACGCCTGGTTCTTTTTCGATCTCTTCAGAAGCATCTTGTGCGTAGTGTGCGTGTCTGTGTCGTACACATTAACCCTCATTTCGTTGCCTTGTCGGAGGTTGTTCTTTTGGTCATCTTCAGAGAGAGATCTCAGAGTGTGGCTTTCAATGAAGGCTTGGCTTAGATAAAGGTAACCACGTATCTCGTCATCGTTCAGTTCCTTCTTGATGATCCATGCATCAGTGACAAGAGCAGAGGAGAGAGACATTTCCATCTCAATTTCCTTGGATGGCAAGAAAAGGTACTCTTTAGGGATCTCTCGCGGTTTCTGGCTCGTACTCTTCGCCGGAGATATAGGAACGCCGGTGAGAGGCATCTGCATTTCCTTGGATGCCAAGAAAAGGTACTCTTGAGGGGGCTCTCGCGGTTCTTGGCTCAAACTCTTCTGACTCTTGGTCGCCGGAGATATCTCTGATTCGTTGGATGGCGAGAAAGAAGACTCTTTAGAGATAGATACTCGCTCGGCTCGGTTCTTCTCCATTAGAGCGAGTTGTCGTCGAATCAATTTTAGAGAGAGATTGGAGAGATGAATAGTCAAGACTCAAGAGAGCGAGTGACGACTAATATCTATTTTCTAATTTAATCGCTAATTAAATGGTTTTGGCCCCAACCAAACTCGCGTGATCACGTGAGTGGCACGGGCTTCCACATCGGTAAAGTTCCCTGTTTAGAAGATTGGCGGGAAAGCCAACCATTAAAATCTCCCAAACCTGAGAAAATTAACTAAAGATTGTTGAAAACAAAATGGTTAGCTTTGCCGATATTCTTCGCGGGAGATATAGGAACGTTGGCGAGAGGCATCTCTTGCGATTCTTCGACCATAACTCCTTCGATTCTTCTTCTTCTTTGATGTACATAGATAAGAGCGAGCCATATATAGGAGAGAGTTTTTATCGTTCGAATGAATTTTAGAGAGAGAATCGAAAGATTGATAGTGCAGAGAGCGGTTAGTGAGACTCGTATTTTTTTTTTCCTTTTTTTTTCGATTTCTTTATCTTACTAAAAATTGATTCTTTATCGTGTTTTTATAACACTATTGGATATATTAAACAAAATTTCGTATATATTCTCTCAAAACCTAATCCCGTTTTGTCAAATTATTATCTTTAGATGGGAGATGAGTTTAAGGGAGCATATTGGATCAATGAATTGGAATTATTTGGATACATTTCAAATTTTAGGAAATTTTAACGGATTTCAGAGATTTAAATGATTTAGGTGAATTTTGAAAAATTCTTGTAACAAATTCAGTGGGTGATTCTTAGAAATTTCAGGGCATTTTAAAGCAAATTAAAAGGAAAAATACACCCCGAAAAAAAGCCAAAAAACAAAATATATATGGATTTCTAAAGATAACATATATTCTTCTTCAACAAAACCCTAAACTAGAATCACGTGCATTGACCACAAAATCAACTCCACCACATATATGAATTTGGATTTGTTTTAAAAACCAATAACAAACTTTACATCTAGATATCGATTTGTCTTCCTCACTAGCGATTATTTTGATCCATTACAATTTTCTCAAGTGCTAATGATTTTTCTCAATATGATATTGATTTTATTCTTCAAGAAAATGAAAATTAGAAAATAGAAAACTGGTTTACTTGATTTCAAAACTATAATCTCTGGGGAGAGAGAGAAAAGCTAGGACTCTCATTTTTCAATTCAAAAGTTTGATTTTTTTTTTTTTTTTTTTTTTTTTTTTTCATCGAGACATAGTTTAANATTATTTTTCATCGAGACATAGTTTAACAAAACTGAGAAGATGAAGCCAAAAATATTACAATCAATCATGCCCACACTATGTTCCATGGAATTGAGAAGTGAAAGATGATATAATTGTAAAATAGAAAAAAGTGTTTGATTATTTTTTAGAATTTTCTCAAATACCATCATGAGATCGTATTTTTACGTACCCATTGATTTTTAATTATAAATTGCCTCTCAAATCATTTCAAATTATTTTTGATATAATTTATTAATGAAATCCTTATTTTCCAATAAAGGGAGATTTTAAAGAACTATTATAAATGACTAATCCAATAACTTTGGATTTAAAATCATTTTAACAATATGCCTCCCTAAATAACTAAGTTTAAGTAACCTTTGCTTCAATTTCAATTTGATTATTCGGCCTTGTTTATCAGTTTGTACGAATTTCTTTTAGGTTTCTATCCGTTTGTTGAAATCACGCTTTGATTTCTCTCACTTTATAGGCTTACGGAATAACATGAATTTTATCACGGCTTGCATTACGAATCTCCATACCACTTATGAGAACTGGTGATATGGCTGAGGCTAGAGATGAGATGTTTATTATGTACAGTCAGTGCACGGTTAGGAGTTTCGTGACATGTTACATAAATCGCGAAATATATTAGTTGTTTCATTACGTGAAAAGGGTCGAAGCTTGCCGCCAAGAAACGGTAATATTCTTTATTATCACCCAAACAATATTTTTATACGTATTTTGTTTTTTTTACTCAATTTCTTTTCCATTTACATGAGGTTGACATAACACAGAAGAAAGCTAGGGTTTTCACCATTTCAAAGAGGAAGCTGCGCTTCACCATTCCAAAGAGGACGATCGGTATTTATTATTAGAAGATAAAAATGTAAAATTTCTCTTCTTATACAACACTGCTATATGATGGTTATCATATACTCTTATTACTGAGAATACAAACAATTTATTGTCTTTTTTAGTCAGGCCAATTGGATGATTTGAAAGCCAAACTTAAATCCAAACAAGAGAATATTTTGCATGTCAAAAATGCACTTCAGAATTTAAATATCCCGGTACATCAGTCTCCAGAAAATGTCCAAGGACATCAGTCTCCACCAGCAGCAGATCAGTCTCCACCATCAACACAAACTTCAGCTCAACGTGTGACTAGATTAGCTGCTGCTGCTTCAGAACAACAGACTCCATCAGCAAGATGAGTTCTCTTTCTATATTCTTCTATTTTTATTATTTTTTTTCTTTCTTTTCGGTTTGACAAACAAATGTGTAATGCGTGATTTATATTTCATGTATTTTCTAATGTTCTTAATAAATTAGCAAACCTATATTTTGTCTTCTGTATGTAGAGCGAGTGACGACTAAGACTATATTTTCTAATTACATACAAAAAAATAGTAATCACTAATTAAATGGTTTTGGGCCAAAAGGCCCCAACCAAACTCGCGTGATCACGTGAGTGGCACAAGCTACAGCAGACCCACATCGATGAAAATTCCCTTTGAACACCGCGAAAGGTCTGGCGGGAAAGCCAGCCATCGCCTCGAAGAAAAACCTCCCAAATCTGAGAAAATCATTAAGAGAAAGCGGAACGATGACCCATACCGAAACCCTAAATGTTCTCGATGAAATCGAGTCTCTTGTCTCCGATCAACTTCAAGTGGTAATTACCCATTTCTCTATTCCTCAACTTTTGTTTTAATTAGGGTTCCGATTTCTACTTGAGTGATGTTAGAATTGGTCAAAAGTCGTCTGTCTCTCCTGGAAACGTAATCGGAATTCCGAAGCTTATATCTGTAGTTTGTTGTTGTATAAGTGTCGGGGTGGGTTTTCTTCTATTCTGTCCCGAGATTCGGAGGTGTTATGTAAAATTGAGTAATTTGGGTTATTTAATGACTAATTCGCTCAATCCCTTTTGGATTCAGGTATCCTACAAATGGCTGAGTCGAAACTTCTCGCTTTCATCAAAAACTGCCAAGAGGTACTTTTGGTTCCCCTCCATTTCGACTTCAAGGTTGCTTCAAATCTGTACTGTCTAAAAACCGATACTCATTTGTTGTTAGGTTGCTTAAAGACTTTGTCGAGAAACACGGGAAGGGTTTGGAAGTTGTATATAGTGTGTCTGGGTGGCTAAAGAACAGACCTTCCGATTACCACACAAGGCTTGTATCTAGCTCCAAACTTCCAGGTCACATTCCCATCTGGCGACCTGTTTTCTCTTTGTTATCTTTCATGACTATCTTTTGTTTTGCAACTTTCCATTGTTAGTCTTTTGGTTTTTCATCTTACCGATTTTATCTTGGTCAAGTATTTGTACAAGTAATATGCTGCTTTGTCTCTAGTTCAAGGTACTACCTTAATTTTCCGTTTATTTATTGCAATGATCTTTCTTTCTTATCTCTTGAGGAAATTATCTGTGAATGTAAAGTACCAGATAATTTATCGATTTAACACTCCCCCGTCATTACTTCTATGCAGAAGTGGAGAAAGAGTTCAATGGAACATACTCAGTTCTTATCTACAGTGTTCAAGCTAGTATTCCAATGGATCCAGCAGCCATATGGAACACTGAGTTTGTACAAGCAGAAGAACTCTTCAAGCAACCTTCTGCCACTAATAATTGCTTGAGAGACAACAGGTACACCTTCTCTGTTATTGCATGAAAGCTCTCCAGTACTGTTGACTCAGCCTTGCCATTCAAACTAGAGATGTATGTTTTTTTTTACCAGGTTTTGTGGCATCTCCAATTCTTTTGTAAAGCGTAATATAGAGGGAGCCACTGCAAATGTTACAGCCCCACGAACTGAAAGTGTGAGAACTGCAGTACAGTCTAAAAGTGTTTCAAACTGTCAAGAGGGTATAGTGCCTTCAAACAAGGGAAATATATTTAAGCAATCAAACCCTAAGGTTGGCCATCAGGCTAAAAGTGAAACTATTACTGCTCCAGCTCAAAATCAGTCTGTGAAATCCTCCAATGACAAAGAAAAGTCCCTTCCTGTGCCCGCTAATAAAAAGAACGGACAGGGCGCCGAAAAGAGCGTGACTGGAACTGGCGGTTTGTTGAAAAATATGTGGGGCCGTGTGCCTGTTAAAACCGAAGATGATTCTGCAACATTAGAGGTCAAAAATCATGATCATTCAGGTTTGTTTTCTAATCTCTCCACTCCAGTTTCTGGTTTTAAAATATTTCATTTTGTGGATTTGGCATTTATTCCTACCTTAGGTTCTGATCCAAGGTTCTGATCCAATGGCTATGGCTACTTTGTGTCTGTTTTAGTTAGTTATGTTCCTCTATGAAATGTTCTGTAATTGGTGCAGAAGCCGGAAAACCTTCTCATGATGGCGAGAATAAGGGAGACAGCGATGATGAGACCCGAGATGTCAATTTCAGGAGAGCTTCTAAAAATGATAACAGAAAAAGGAAGGTGATATTTGATCTTTCAGATGAAGAGTATGAAGATGTTATCAGTTTGGCATCTCCTACTAGTCCAAAGATTAATTCACGTCCAGATAGCAAACAAACCAAAGATTCAGGTCCTGAGAAGCCTGATGCACGTGTATCTCGAGAGGTAAAAACTGATGAACCAGAGGTCAGCGAAGAAGACGGGCAGAAACCTGCCTCTGCTGATACTTGTGGTGTTAGAAAAAACGAGAAATCTATGACTTCGTCAGTGGAGAAGATCCAGGCCATTGGTTCTGAAGCTGAAGTGAATCCGTCAAAGGGAAGAATTACTGATGCTCCTAGTTCACCGAAAAGGAAAAAAGTGTTGAAGTCGCGGATTGATGATCGTGGAAGAGAAGGTACACTCACACACCCAACCCAAGCATCGATATCATTTTAAGTAGTAACAAAGACATAGTATACTTATGCATCGCTTTAGCCAAGAGTAGGCTAAATGCAAGCTGTGGCTTGGAATGTCAATGTCTCTTACTTATACAATCCTCTTTTGACTGCATATAGTAACGGAGGTAGTCTGGGAGGAGACAGAAACGAACGGGAAGAAGAAAGAAGACACTGATACAAGTAAGAAGGTAAATGATGGCAAAAGCGCAAATGCTGTAAACAGGTATGTTTTTGGAGATGATGAAGCCAACGTATAAGAGCAATTAAAGCTTTGTGAATCCGATGGAAACAATGTTAAAGCATCCGAGTTCCTTGTTTCAGGGCGGTTGCTCAGAAGAAGAGCCCAGCCATGGGAAATGCGGCAGCTACAAACGCAGGAGGAAAAGCAGTAAGCAAGAAAGGCGGGAACGTCAAAGATCCTAAGCAAGGGAACATAATGTCGTTCTTCAAGAGAGTTTAAAAAAGCCTTGCGTTTATTTTTTTTGTTGTTGTTGCTGCTAAGATTGATTGAGGATATCCAAAATCAGAAGTTGGTTTCATCTGATTGTATTTTTGGATCCGTTATCCGTTAATGTCTTAAAACTCTTGAACCGTTGATGATGATGTATCAGGTCAAATGTATCGTTAATCAACGGCTAGCCAACAATCTCGCTGGCTTATGTAATAAATAAGGAATGGGCCCCACTGTGAGAGGTAGGTACTTTGAAATAGATATAAATATAATTTAAATAACAAACGTAACACGTTTCTGCCATTACTGAATAGTTTCAAAAGAAGGTGGATTGGTTTTCGAAAAGAGTGTCCGTGGAGGTGGAGATGAATGATTGAATCAGATGATACACGTTGGTCAGTATTAATATAAAGAAACTCTACAGTCTACATCGGTATCCTTACTCAGATCACTCTCTCTCCTCGTCAACGCTGCGAATCCACCCTTCTTTGTGCTCCGGGATGTGGAGATTTTGCTTCTGTTTACCGTTTCTACTCTTTCACATCGCTGTGGCGAAGGCTTCCGATTCCTCTGCGTCGATTTTCCTCCATAGTCAAACCGGAGTTGACGGTTCACGCGCCTTCGGTTCTTCGAATCCTGTTTGCTCCTCGCCGGATCCCAACCTGAACTACAGGCCGGTCATCGGGATTCTGAGCCATCCTGGCGATGGCGCTTCGGGTCGCTTGACCAACGATACGAGCTCGACGTACATCGCGGCCTCGTATGTGAAGTTCGCCGAGGCAGGTGGAGCTCGTGTAATCCCTCTCATCTACAACGACCCTGAAGAAGTGCTCTTCCAGGTCATTCTCATTTCTCAAATCCTTCTCTTTTTATTTTGATATTTGAAATGTCAAATTTGATTAGGTTTTGAATCTTGCTATTTTTGTTTTGGCTTACGAATTCACAAAATAAAAAACTAATCCAAGTTATCTTTTGGTGAATTACATTTTGGAACTGCAGAAGCTAGAACTGGTCAATGGTGTCATATTCACAGGTGGTTGGGCTAAAAAATATCAATATTTTGAGATCGTTAAAAAAATCTTCAATGTAAGTTTTCATCCTTCAACACTCATCTCTTTTTGTTTCATGTTAGCCCAACAGTTTTCATCGTTCCAACATTTTTATGTTTCTTACAGAAAGCTTTGGAGAGGAATGATGCTGGAGAGCATTTTCCAGTATATGGCATTTGCCTCGGATTCGAGCTCATGTCAATTATCATTAGTCAGGTGATTCTTTCTTCTTTCCTTCTTTACAAACTCTCGTTTGCTCAACCAAAATTCCATATTTGTAAAGCTAGAAATTTGAGTACTTCTAAACTTCATTGAGTTCAACACCATCTGAATACTTGAATCTTTAAAAGTAAATAATCTTCCTTAGTAGACTGGGAGCTTTGATGCAGGCTCCATTCTAAAATCTATATTCCTTGTCTTTGTAACAGAATAGAGACATTCTTGAAAGATTTGATGCAGAAGATAATGCATCAAGTCTCCAGTTCGTTGAAAATGTAAATATTCAAGGAACTTTATTCCAAAGGTGCATAGATTTTTCATGTTGCTTTTAGTTTTTCTGTATATATATATATATATTAGTACCTCACTTTTTGCAAATTATTCCATACATAATTGTAATGTGTCATATTTGCAGATTCCCGCCAGAGTTGTTGAAAAAACTCAGTACAGACTGTTTGGTTATGCAGAAACACAAGGTTAGTATTGTGACTTAGTTTGCAGCAGAATATGGAATTTAGGCGCCAAAGTGTTGTTTAAAGAGACCTAAGTCTGCATCGTTTTGTTTGTCTCTATGGTTAGGCAAATTTTCTTGCCATGTCTGCTTTCTTTTCTTGAATGCTGATATAATTTTTTATTATTTTTCAGTATGGTATCACACCTGCAAAATTTCAAGCCAATCATGCTCTGTCTAGTTTCTTTGAAATTGTCACAACTTGCGTTGATGAAAACAGTAAGGTAGTAACATATAAACCATAATAAGGATTCTACAGATTCCAGAATCTGACTTTACCGTGAAGGGATCTAATTATATTTCGTTACAGACTTATGTTTCAACTGTTAAAGCAAAGAGATACCCAATAACTGGCTTCCAGTGGCATCCTGAGGTATATACTCAGCTATAAGCTTATGTATCTATTGTGTTATATTGGTGCACAAACTTTATTAAACAATAAATTCTCTGTAGAAAAATGCATTTGAATGGGGATCATCTCAAATTCCACACTCAGAGGACGCGATCCAGGTGACACAGCACGCTGCAAGTTATTTAGTCAGGTAAGATCTTCTAAGGAACGTAAGAAGGTTCCACAGTTTTCCAACAACATATTTGCACTTGTTTCTCACTCCAAAGTATGTGATGGTTTCTTATGATTTGGGTTTGAATGTGATGTGGTGCAGTGAAGCTAGGAAGTCACTGAACAGACCATCTTCTGAAAAAGTGCTGAGCAACCTCATCTACAACTACAAGCCTACATACTGCGGATACGCAGGGTAAAGCCACTCGGACCATCTTTACACAATTCCCTTGGTTTCTTGTTTTAACGATTCTTTGGATCATCTATAACGCAGGAGGGGTTATGACGAAGTTTACATTTTCACACAACCAACATCCCGTTTATAAGAAAGTCCTGAGTCGTGTGTCCTTGTTCAAGCGAATCAGTTATGGTGCATGCTCGTTAATCTGAACTTCTGTAACTTGTGATCTCAATTTACGGAGCCGATTGTTTTCGCTCCCCTGCATGATTTTCCCTTATCGTTTTGTTGATGCTCTCTTTGGAATTTGATCCTTTCAAAGGTTGCAGTTGTGCCTAGCAATAAGATTTGACCACTGAGATTGATTACTAAAGACTGCAGCAAGTCTGCAACTTTGATGTCGGACTGGGCTCTTTTTAAAGCCCAATATGAAATGGGCCCAGTCCGCGACCGCGGGTGTAGGGAGGATGGCTAAATAAAATATAATATCAAATAATTCGAATCAATACGTTTTTTAAGGATTTTCAAAAAAATGTGTGGCTTTTAGTTGATTCGAGAGACGACAGTGACTGCAGAATGATTGATATGAAAGAAAGAAAGAAAAAATAAGCTATATCGTGAAAAATCTCATCGATGCTGCAAAAATTCTCATCCTCCGAGATGTGGAGATGCTTATCTATCTGTTTACCGCTCCTACTCTTGCTTTGGAAGCCTTTCACTTTCAGTGTCGCTAAGGCTACAGAGTCGACTCCGGCGATTCTCCTCCCAAGTCAAATCGGAGTTGAAAATCATGTGTGCTCCGCGCCGGATCCGAACCTGAACTACAAGCCGATCATCGGGATTCTGACCCATCCTGGCGACGGCGCTTGGGATGCTCGTCGCTCTCTCAGCTACGCGAGGAACATATCGTACATCGCTGCGTCGTATGTGAAGTTGGCTGAGACCGGTGGAGCTCGCGTAATCCCGCTCATCTACAACGAGCCTGAAGAAGTGCTGTTTCAGGTTTCTCTGATTTAGCTCTGCCGATTCTGGAATCTGATCATTAGCACTCTTTAATCAGCCATTTTAAAAATGCTTGAGCTTGGCTGCTTCATCATTGATACTGGAAACTTCAGATTAGTTAGGTTTTGGATTAAGAATGGGATAGTCGATGTCATCTTAGTGAATTACATTTTGGAATTTCAGAAGCTACAACTGGTCAATGGTGTGATATTCACTGGTGGTTGGGCTAAAACAGGATTGTATTACGACATCGTCAAAAAAATCTTCAATGTAAGTCTCACTCTTCAACATTATCTGTTGCTTTCATATTAGCTGAGCATTTTTTTTTTTTTTTGGCTTCTTGCTTGTGTTGTGGAATAGAAATCCAATGCAATAATAATTTTTTGAATTCCTTATGTTTCTCGCAGAAAGTTTTAGAGAAAAATGATGCCGGAGAGCATTTTCCGGTATATGCCATGTGCCTGGGATTTGAGATTTTGTCAATGATCATAAGTCAGGTGACTCTTTGCCTTCTTGCTTCTCGGAGCTAGAACTTCCATATCTGATGGTTTAAGTGAAGAGCATTCCTTGTTTTCACACTGCCTCATATAGTTAGAGAATGAGGTTTAAGCTAAACTTTTCAGGATTCTTGAGCTCAGAGGGATATTCTACAGTTTCCACTCTAAATTTGTAACGATTTTGTGTTTTTAACAGAAACGAGACATTCTTGAAAGGTTTAACTCAGTAAATTATGCAGCAAGTCTCCAGTTCATTGAAGATGTTAATATCAAAGCAACCGTATTTCAAAGGTGCATATAGCTTTTGCTTTTAGTTTTCAGTATTCCAAAGAACATTATATAATTGTTATGTTTCATACTTGCAGATTTCCTCCAGAGCTGTTGAAAAAACTCAGTACAGACTGTTTGGTTATGCAGAACCACTATGTTAGTACCGCGCAAGCCCTCTAATTTTCTGCAGAATATGAAATATAATTCTCAACTTCTAGTTTCTATTACCTATACAGCTAGACAATTTTTCTTGCCATTCCTGATTTCTTGTTCTTGAATGTTTTTATAATACTGTATATTCTATCTGTTTTTCTGAAATGAAATGTTATTGTTTCCAGTTTGGTATCTCACCAGATAACTTTCTAGCCAATCCGGCTCTGTCTAGTTTCTTCAATATCCTTACAACCAGCGCTGATAAAGACAGCAAGGTATTAATATGTTCCTATAAACAATGATATAATTATAAAAATTCCAGAACCTGACAGTTTCGTTCCAGACTTATGTTTCAACTATTCGATCAAAAAGATACCCAGTGACTGCCTTCCAGTGGCATCCAGAGGTATTACTGTTACACAAAGCACACCAATTAACATGTGTCATTCATTAGTCTTCCCAGTCCTCAGTTGAATTGTCTATCACTGTGATATATAATTTATAATGGACAGACTTTTCTAAGAAAGATCCTTACAATATACTCTGCAGAAAAATGCATTTGAATGGAAATCAACAGAAATTCCACACTCTGAAGATGCAATCCAGGTGACTCAGCACGTAGCAAATTATCTAGTCAGGTAAATTCTCTATTCAACGTAGGATTAGGGGAGATTCAATAGCGTTATATGTAATTGGCTTAATTTTCTCGTTTGAACGTTGGTACAGTGAGGCTAGGAAGTCACTGAACAAACCATCTTCTGAGAAAGTGCTGAGCAATCTCATCTACAACTACAAGCCTACGTACTCCGGATACAAAGGGTAAGCCAACTCCACAATTGTCCTTACATTTTTTGCTCTATGTTTAAACGATTATTGGATCATCATCTATCTCGTTGATTTTGCAGGAGCGGTGACGACGAGGTTTATATCTTCACGTAAGAAAAGATCCGTTTTCGAAGATCAAGTGTAATGGGTTTGCCTGTAAATTATAGAAATTCATTATTTTGGAGCAACCATTATTAGACACAAAAAGGTCCCTTGTCTGTTTCTAGAACTCGTGTTACCTGGTCGAACCGTATTGGGCCAGGGCCACTGTCATACTACTAAGTATGACTGTAACAGACACACAAAATAAAAAAGGGCCCCACACTGAGGATACTCAGTAAAATTTATAACACGTGGACGGTGGAGATTGGGTTCGCGATTGAAAAATAAGAGAATTGGACAAGGATGTTGCACGATTATCAAAAAAAACCCAAAATCGTGAAATCCATGATCGATCATATCCGTTTCTTGCTCTGATCATCCTCTTCCTCTTCCTCTGAGATGTGGAGTTACGTATGGTTACCGTTGTTCGTACTATCCGTGTGCGAAGATATTATCGTAATGGCCAAGACCTCCGAGTCGCCTGCGGCTATTTTCCTCCCAAGTCAAACCGGAGCTGATGATTCACGCGCCTTTGATTCTGTATGCTCCGCGCCGGATCCGAACCTGAACTACAAGCCAGTTATCGGGATTCTGAGCCATCCTGGCGATGGCGCGTCGGGTCGGTTGAACAATGCTACCAACGCGTCGTACATCGCAGCGTCCTATGTGAAATTGGCTGAAGCTGGTGGAGCTCGTGTCATCCCTCTCATCTATAACGAACCCGAAGAATTGCTCTTTCAGGTTACTTTTATTTAGCTCAGCCAATTCTGGAATCTTTTCTTTTAGCTCTCGTACTCGACCTGAATCTGGCCGCACTGGTTTTTTTAATCACTGATATAGGAAAGAAATATCAAATTAATTAGGTTTTAAATGTTGTCATGTTTGTTTTCGTTTCCCAAATTAGTTTTTTTGCCAAATCATATTGGTGAATTGCATTTTGGAATTGCAGAAGCTTGAATTGGTCAACGGTGTGATATTCACTGGTGGTTGGGCGAAAGAAGGATTGTATTATAATATCGTACAAAAAATCTTCAATGTAAGTTGAGCATTTTTTTTGGGTTGGATTCTTTTCGGTGTTGTACAATATAATTCGAAGACAATGATCTTATTGATATTTCTATGATCCTCGCAGAAAGCTTTGGAAAGAAATGATGCTGGAGAGCACTTTCCAGTGTATGCTATTTGCCTAGGATTTGAGCTCTTGGCAATGATCATAAGTCAGGTGACGCTTTGGTCTTGCTTCTCGTAGCAACTTTTGTAGCTCAATTAACCCATGTATCTGAATACTGGAATCTCTATAACTTAAGAACATTCCTACCTTCATGTCATGTGTAATAGGCAAGCAGGGAGCTTTAAGTTAATCCCTTTCATGAATTACGAGCTTATAATCTCTAATCATTGCCTTTGTAACAGAACAGAGACATTCTTGAAAAAGTTGATGCAAAAAATTCTGCATCAAGTCTCCAGTTTATTGAAAATGTTAATATCCAAGGAACCCTATTCCAAAGGTGCATACAGCTTGTTAATGGTGTATATAAATATACTAATACCCCCCAAAGTTCTGCAAAATATTCCCATTTATGATTGTATGTTTCGTAATTTGCAGATTTCCTCCAGAGTTGTTGAAAAAACTCAGTACAGACTGTTTGGTTATGCAGAACCATCAGGTTAGTATTTGCAACCTCTAAATTGGGTCACAGTATACTATGGAATATAGTTATCACCCTTTTTATTGCTTAACATACTTATGCATTCTCTAAAGAGAGGATTTTGACATTAAACATTTTTTTATTGTTGTTCGCTCTTATAATTTTGTTTACCACTACAGTCTGGAAATTATTTCGCCATTTCTGCTTTCTTGTTCTTGAATGATTATTATCCTCATTATATGTGCTTACTGATACGAATTATCATGAATTTTTTCAGTATGGTGTCTCACCAGACAGTTTTGAAGGCAATATTGCTCTGTCTAGTTTCTTTGATATCGTCACAACATGCTTAGATGACCACAGCAAGGTATTGTTATGTTCCTAAGAACCATAAAGATCAAAAAATATTCCAGAGCATGATCTCATAGAACAAATCCATTATTTCTAGGCTTATGTTTCAACAGTTCAATCAAAAAGATATCCAGTGACCGGCTTCCAGTGGCATCCTGAGGTATATACTCACCAATGACTAGTTGACTTATGTCTCTCATTTAGTCCTTTGGCGCCTATGCTGAGTTATCACTGTGGTCCATTGGCGTCATCCTATAATTTAGGGTATATTTGATTACAGCTTTTGTAAAAGAAAAGTTACTTACAATACTCTGCAGAAAAATGCATTCGAATGGGGATCATCCAAAATTCCACACTCTGAGGACGCGATCCAGGTGACTCAGCTTGCTGCAAATCATCTAGTCAGGTTAGATCTGTATTCTTGTTTGGTATGAATTGATAAGAGAATGCATCAACTCTGATTGCTACATCGGCAAAGTAGCTAACGTTAGAATCAGTATAAATAAGAATGAAATTAGATCATGTAGCAGTTTCTAATGGATTGCATTTGGATGTTGGTGCAGTGAAGCTAGGAAGTCACTGAACAGACCATCTTCTGAAAAAGTGCTGAGCAATCTCATCTACAACTACAAGCCTACATACTGCGGATACGCAGGGTAAAGCCACTCGGACCATCTTTACATAGCTCTCTCTTCTTTTTTTACTGTATGTTTTAACGATTCTTTGGATCGTCTAATATGGTGGATTCTGCAGAAGGGGTTACGACGAGGTTTACATTTTCACACAAGAACGATCCCTTCTCTAAGAAAAGATCCTCTCCTGTGTTTGTTCAGGTGTGAATCAGTGAAATATGTTTCTTCCAACTCCGTTAGTGTCTGTGAACATTTGTAACTCTATCGCTTGTATCTGTGAAGTGTAGTTTGCTTTCATCGTGACAGAAAATCATATATTCATATACGCTTTCTATCTTCTTCTATTCATAGGAAAACAGAAAGAAAAAGAAAAAACAACTCTTATTTATTACTGTTTGATGTATATTTGTTTTTTTATATAAAAGATTAGAAATGACAAATAACAACCTCGATGTTCTGCAAAATTTAAATAGACTCTCTCCTTTTTAAATTGATTTTCGATGTTCACCAATGAAACGTGGTGACCTAATAACAATTTCGCTGTCTTCCTTTCGCTAACCGACAGTAGAATTGAGAATTCATTTCTGACTTGTAAAACTTCCCGGTTTATCTCTAAAACCGGTGTCTCCATCCTATCGTACCGAATCAAACCAATCATCTTCTACAGTTCTTCCTCTCTCTGCGCTGCTGCTGCACTCTCTCTCTCTCGATGAATTCCTCCCAAGCAAGCTTCTTCGATTTCCTTGTTGAGTGGTCTCGTTTCTAATCGTAAGTGTTCTTCCTTTTCGAAGTTTCGATCTCAAACTATCTTACGAAGAATTAGGTAAAGAAATTGATAAACCCTAATTGTTCCGTTCTATTGTTAAAACTTTCCTAGATTAGTCGGGATTACTGTTTTAGAGACTTATTCTTAGGAAACGAAACCTAGTTATCGAATCGCTTTACCGAATTTTGGCCCTGTATGCAAGTGATTTCAACTTCTTGAGCTTCTGTTGTGATTTGTTGAAGTGAGAGAAGTTTGAAGCGTGCATTTCTTGGGAAGAGGCATAAAATGGGGAAGATAATGGAATGGGCAGCAAGATCTGATCACTTAGGAGGAATTCCAAGGAAAACTGTGATAATGGCTGTTAGTGCGTTTGCAAAAGCAGTAGCGAATCTTTGCAACAAAACCACAGTTCACAATGCAGATACTCTAATGAATCTTGTCCGGTCACGCCCACCTGGTGTTCCTCTCATCACTGTTAGTAATCACATGTCGACGTTAGTTAAAGTTAAAACCTTAATAGTCTGATCTTTTCTTCTTGTCATCTCTTTCCACTCACTTGCACTTTTGATGTTGATCTATTTTCCTTTTTGTTCATGTTTATTGTGATCAGTTTGGATGATCCAGTAATGTGGGGAGGGTTCAAGGGCCTTCTTTCCTTTGATCCAGAGTTGGCTCGATGGGTTCTTGCGGCAGAGGACATATGTTTCAAGAACCCTATCTTCTCCTACATCTTCCGCACTGGTACGTCACCTTTTGTTTTATTGCTTCTTTTCAGGTGAAAGTCTGTAATCAGTGATTTGGACTTGTGTCGAAATGATAACAACTTTTTGGTAGATTTGGTGGTTGCCTTCTTCACAAAACATAATTTTCTCAAGATGAATGTTGACGATTTCTTTTGAGCAGGCAAATGTATACCTATAACTAGAGGTGGTGGAATCTACCAAGAACACATGGATGAAGCTCTCCAACGATTAAAAGATGGATCTTGGGTAGTTTATCTTGCACATTTGAACAAATACTGAGATATTCTCGGGCCTTTTCTGATCTTTAACCTTTGGTTTTAATCATGACTAGTAGTTGCATACCTTCCCAGAGGGTAAGGTGTTTCAAGAAGATGTGCCTATAAGACGACTTAAATGGGGAACCGCAAGCCTCATCGCCCGTTGCCCAGTTACCCCAATCGTCTTGCCAATAATTCACCGCGGGTTTGATGAGGTAAGTAGGTAACATGTCTTAACTCTTACAGTTACATCTAAGCCTGCTCAATTCAATAAATTGTTTGAACGTCTATAGCTTAAAACTTCAAATCTACAGGAACAAGAATAAGCCATGAAAACTATGCAACAAGTTTCTAAAATTAGGAATTTTTTCTTTGATAGCATTACATTTTCATTCCAAGGTACTTGCTTACATTGTTGTAATGACTTAGATGATGCCGGAGAACTACTTCTATGGACGAAGACCACCGGTACCGTTGTGCAACAAAAACCTTCAAGTTGTGGTTGGTGAACCAATCGAGTTTGATGTTCCCATGATGGTTGAGACTGCTGCCTCAGCCTCCCGCCATCTAACGGCTCCTCTTCAAGAAGCGAAATGGCCTGTCCTCTGTTCTGCTGGCCAAGAGCTAGACGAAACTGCTCAGAGATGCCTCTACACAGCTCTCTCCGAGAAGATTCAATCCTCATTGGAAACATTGAGACTCTTAGCCAAGCGGTTGTGACCTGCGCCTGGAAACTTCAGATCAGAATCCGGTTCACTATTCTTTTAAGTTCCGGTTTAGATCAGCAATAGTGATCAGTTATTTGCTTCTGAAGCTGAGAATATTCTACAAATTATTAAAAAAATGAGATTGTTACAACTTAAATTTCCCTTTAAATTACTCGCTTCTTAAAAAATCTGATCAATAAAAACTAAAAAGTGACAAGAATTGAGTACACAAAGCCTCAGCTAAAAAACTTGACATTTGTGTACGTAGAAAACAAATGCACCCTAGAAAAGCTTAAATGTTCGGGACAAATACCCTTGAAATCTCAGTGTTTATATATAAAATAAAATAATTTAACTTTTTTTTAATGTAAAAAGACCGTTATTTGTGTGTAGCCTGTAACGGCGATGATCTGGCAAGTTCTGTCTCTCTGCTGAATCATTGATGTTGGACAGAAACAGCTTTGAACGACCAGTTTGAACAGAGAGAGAAGGTTCTGATAACAGGCAACGTGGGTGGCACACAGACGCGGCGGCCACGTGAGACTTTCGAGCCACCGGTGCGGCGAGTGGTGCCTACGCGAATGAAAGAACACAGTTTTGTGGGCCCTACAGGGTCACGCCGGGGACGCACCATCACGTGAATAGGAAACTTCCAAGGTCAGCGAAAACGGTCTCGTGGCATTTCCGTAAATCCAATCACGTTTTAGGGGTAAACGCTAGCACCTGCACGTGGTAATGGAACTCTTATTTGTGGCAGATTGGTAAATTACGGCCTAATTGCGGGTAAAAGTATATGCTCCCACGTGCTAGGTCCGGAGGACACGCGTGACCTCATGTAGTGGCAATTTCGTAAATATAGGGTCAAATCTCGGGTAAATTGGGTAGTTCTAATCTATTTGTTTTCTTTGGCTCTCACTTTGAAAGTATTAACCCCTTCTTCTCTGGCACGAGAGTTTATGATTAGCTTAAGCTCCTTCATCTTCTTCTCTAATTCCCGGGTTTTTCTTCCCCAAATCACCGGGAAATTTAGCACTATCGAATTTTCCGAGCATATTGATCCGCTGCGTTCAGCTTAAACTTCCAGTTTTTTTTTTTCTCAATTCGAGAAAGTGAACTTAAGTTGCTGCAACTGTTTCCACGATTTTGGTTTTTCTTCTGGATTCTCGCCGTCGAATCACCTGAAGAGATTTGTTTGCGTTGAGAGTATTTTCTCTCTGGAGGGAAAAGCCAAGTTGCATCTCTAATCTAGGCTGATCGAAGATTGGAAAGTGTTGGTTCACGCACTGAAAATATTGGTATTTTTTTATGCCAGATCTGAAAGTATTAGGCTGAGCTTCGCTGCGAATTGTCTCTTTGATCTGCCCAAAAAAAGAAAAACAGAAAGTTTCGGAGGCAGGAACGAGAGTGATGACGTCGGGAACGAGAATGCCGACATGGAGGGAGAGAGAGAACAACAAGAGGAGAGAGAGACGGCGCAGAGCAATCGCAGCGAAGATCTTCACCGGATTGAGAATGTACGGCAACTACGAGCTGCCCAAGCATTGCGATAACAACGAAGTGCTTAAAGCGCTCTGCAACGAGGCTGGTTGGATCGTCGAACCCGATGGCACCACTTACCGCAAGGTTCGTCTCTCGATTTTGGATCTTACTTTTGTTCTTTTAATCTCCGGAACATGAATTTTTCAAGTTGGATACAGAATTATTCCTTTTTTTTTTAAGACATCAAAAATCTTATTGCATCTAACATGCGCCGGAAACTTTCTGGGAACTACTATAGCTGCTTTGACCTGATCGGTCACCGGCTTGCTAACGTGTTCCTGATGCAACATGCGTAGGTTAGCGTTAGTGGAGCGTTAGTCAAATGTTTTGATTCTTTCTGTGTGACTTTTTTATTATGCGTTTATCTAAAAGAAGATTCTCTCTCTCACTATCTCATCTTGTGTGACTGATTCACTTGCGTCCTCAGGTCTAGTCTATTCCCAGATGATACCCACCAAAGATAAAAAGAGAAAAGCAAAGTAGCATAGATCTCTAGAAAATTGATTAAAAAAAATGTCCTTGCACAGAGTTCGAAGTGTACGTTTTGATCTGCAGATTTTTGGAAAGCATGTGGGCACTTTTGCTTTACTGTCTCAAGCCTATACTCAAATATCGAGAATCGAGTCCAATGATAATCTGTCGGGTCAGGAATCATTGACTCCATCGATTAAAGAAACAGCGAATTTGTTTTGTGAAAATAACTGGCTGTTTCAGTTCTGCTCATCTCTAGGCCGTAATAGACAGCATCAACACACTCCTGATCATGTTTGTTTGATTTGTTTTCAGGGTTGTAGACCTGTAGAGCGTATGGAGATAGTTGGCGGTTCAGCAACCGCCAGTCCGTGCTCGTCCTATCAGCCAAGTCCGTGCGCTTCTTACAATCCTAGTCCAGGCTCCTCCAACTTCATGAGCCCAAATTCCTCTTCTTTCGCTAATCTCACCTCTGGAGATGGCCAATCACTCATCCCATGGCTAAAACACCTTTCAACGACATCATCCTCATCAGCTTCTTCATCATCAAGACTCCCTAATTACCTCTACATCCCTGGAGGCTCCATAAGCGCTCCTGTAACCCCTCCTTTAAGCTCTCCAACAGCTCGTACCCCGAGAATGAACTCCGACTGGCAACAAACCAACAACTCTTTCTTTGTCTCTTCAACACCGCCCAGTCCCACACGTCAGATCATCCCTGACTCTGAATGGTTCTCAGGGATTCAACTGGCGCAAAGCGTTCCAGCTTCCCCAACGTTTAGCCTCGTCTCACAAAACCCATTTGGATTCAAAGAAGAGGTCTCTGCTGGTGGCGGAGGAGGCGGGTCAAGGATGTGGACACCAGGTCAAAGCGGGACTTGCTCACCGGCTATTCCTCCTGGTGCTGACCAGACACCAGACGTTCCAATGTCTGAAGCAGTTGCTCCTCCGGAGTTTGCGTTTGGGAGTAACACAAACGGGTTAGTGAAAGCATGGGAAGGAGAGAGGATACACGAGGAGAGTGGTTCGGATGATCTCGAACTCACTCTTGGAAACTCAAGCACCAGGTAATTCCAATCACCTGTACATTTTTTAAAAACTCTGAAAAACCGATCCAACCAAAACCATTCTCAATGTATGTCGCTTCAATTTTATCTCAACTTCTTTTCCCATGTAAGGCTCAAAGTGAAACACACAGCTTTAAATATTCGTTTATTTGTTCCCTTGTGAGTGATTGTATCCTATCACTGCCTTTATTAACCCTCTTGTTTCCCAACCCACCCGGTTAATTAGCTAACATAAAAACCCGGTCTAGATGGTTCTAGTCAGATTATGTTCTTTACCTTTTCGGTTTATATTAACAGCGAAGCAAATCACTTACTGTTTCATATTATCACCATCGTTATTAGTCAACAATGAACGCTTCAATTCACGACGACAAAATAAGGTTTTTGCAGTGACAGAGAAGCCTCTGTTTATAACGGCTACAGATTTCATTTTTTGACATGGGCTTGATTTTCTTCTCTTTCTTTTTTTTTGATAAAAGATTTTTTTTATCCTCTTAAGACTTTGTTTTTTGTAGTACACAGAGGAAAGGTGGATGACGAAAGTGTATCCATATGAGCTATAATTATCACATGGGATAAACAAAGCTTATGTCCGTGGTCAATGCACGTACCTATTACTGAGAAATTGCCACATGCTATCCATTAACATTCTGCCACGTGTATTTATTTTTTTTTACAACAGCATAGAGCTTTCTACTTATCATACTTTTTTGAACATATAAAATGAATTATATGATAAAAGTAAAAAACATGAATTCCTACTATTTTAATAAAATTAGTCATTTAGGAAAAAAAATTATAATAGTTTTTCTAAATAAGTTAACACTTAACAATCACAATAATCACTTGCACAAAAAAAAATTGTATCCGATCCGTAAATGGAAGTTTCTTGTTGTCGGTCCAATCGAACCAGCGTTGACTCTATATTTGGAAGACTCCGAATTAACCTTTGACTATAAAGTTCCAGTTTTTTTTTTTTGAAAAACGTTTTTACTACATCTACTCTCTCAAGTCTCAATTTATCGTATTTTACTGGATCTTCCCGGTCCCCCCAACCCCAAAGACAAAAATCTCGTATATTTCATATTTAAAATTTTGAAATTCTCGAGTGTACGATCGGTTATTATATTCTTTTTTAATCTATATACATAAGCTTAAGCATGAGAGTTACTTTCTATAGACATAAAAGAACCACACAAAAAAAAAATACATATTCAACAAAAGGAGCCCTCTCTATGGTCATAAAAAAAGAACAAAAAAAAATCTTAAATATTCAACAAAAGGTTATTTTCCCAAAATCAGAGATATTTGGCTATTTATGTAGATACAGCCCTACATACAGTCAAGCGCGTATGTCTATAAATACAATAATTTAACCTTGATATCATGTTACATCGTCTCTTCTAATTAAAAATAATAATATGGATTTCCATCAGGTCCTATTTGTCCTTCTTGTTATTTTTCTTGTCGAATCAGATCACAACGTATTAGCAGACAAAACCAAAGCTAATTACAAGATTAACAACGCAACATCGACTTCAAAGTGTAACATTTACGAAGGAAGTTGGATTTATGACACTTCCTCTAATCCTCTTTATGGAGCATCGACTTGTCCGTTCATCGGATTGGATTGCCAGAAATTTGGTCGGCCGGACAAGAATTACCTCTATTACCGGTGGCAACCCACCGGATGCCACATCCCAAGGTGATAATCACTTTCACTTATCTGTAAATAATATTTAAAATTATATTTTGAGTTCCAAATAATTAACTTGATCACGATGAAATTGGATTACATTTTCTCGTTCGTTGTCACGAAGCAAACATTTGAAGTTTGAGGAAGTAATCTTGGAGATTTTGCGTAATCGTTTCATATATAGAAATAATCAGTCCGAAATCTTGAATACTAATGATATGTGATACAAATCTTACATTTGTTAAAACTTAAAAGTAGTCAACTTTTTCTGTTATGACTAATTAGAAAATCTGACAATAGTCATTGCATATTAATACTTTATGAAAATTATTAATTGACATTAAATTCAGAAATTTATTAACATAAAAAAATATTATTAAATCATTTATAGGGTAGTAATTTGCATGATAATTGTGTACTAAGAAAAATTTCATGTTCAGATCTTCAAAATGCAAAATTACAGAGCAATTAATTAATATGAATTAAGTGAATAATTAACATGTACGTCGTGGGGGTAATTGTGGGAATATGACGTGACAGATTCGACGGACGAGATTTCTTGACGAGATTCAAAGGGAAGAAAATACTGTTTGTGGGAGATTCACTAAGCAACAATATGTGGGTGTCGCTAAGTTGCATGCTTCACGCCGCCGTTCCCAAGGCTAATTATACCTTCAAGCTCAACAAGCTCCTCTCTACCTTCACCATTCCGGTACGTAACTCAACCGGTTTATTCCTGGTTGTTGGATTCGGTTAAACTAAAACGATCATTTAATTCATATATACAATAGGAATATGGAATATCGGTAAATTACCTGAAGAATGGGTTCCTGGTGGATTTGGTAGCGGACAAGACAAGAGGATTGATTCTGAAACTAGATTCGATCAGTACCGGAAATCAATGGTTGGGATCAGATGTTGTCATCTTCAACACTTTCCACTGGTGGACTCACACTGGTCGTTCCAAGACGTAACTACTTAATTATATTAATTAACGTTTTTTTTTCTTTCATCATGAGCTTAATTAATCACATCATATATTATATATAATCCAATGATGTAGATGGGACTATTTCCAAGTGGGAGACAAATTGGTGAAAGAGATGGATAGAATGGAAGCATTCAAGATTGCATTAACAACTTGGGCTAAGTGGGTTGATCGCAACATTGAACCTTCAAAAACTTGGGTTTTCTATCAAGGCGTCTCTCCCGTCCATTTCAAGTAAATCTATCTCTCTCTCTCTCTCTCTCTAGTTATTAGTATGAGCTAACTCATTAATTAATTAATCAATCGTGTTTTTTGTTTTTTGGTTTAATTTGAAGTGGGGGCGAATGGGGTAAACCGGGGAAGACTTGCTTGGGAGAGACGGAACCAGTGAAAGGACGAAATTACCCCGGACAGAATAACAACAAAGGCGAAGATATAGTGAGAAGTGTGATCGGAGAAATGGCTAAACCGGTGAGCCTCCTTGACGTAACGGCTATGGCGGAGCAGAGGAAGGATGGTCACCCATCGATTTACGCCGGTGGAGGCCGTCGGTTAAATGACTGCAGCCATTGGTGCCTCCCCGGAGTCCCCGATACATGGAACCAGCTCCTCTACACCGCTCTTCTTGCCAACTAGTTTTCTTCTTTTAATATTATAGAACCAACGCGACGGGAACATATGATCGGATTCGATGAAGTTATGAGGGTTTATAATTTCTAAATAATGTAGCAAAACATGCGTCTCTGAGTCAAAATAACCAGGTAATTGGGCTTATTATTTTTCTTCTTTACTGAAATACATATATCAAAACCGGTTTGGATCAAATGCCATCGTTTAATCACCAAGGCTACTTAAACGATATCGTTTCTCTGTGTCTTTTTTAATCAAATAGAATCCATGGGCGAAACATTTACAAGTTTCATATCACAATCGAAGAAAAGACACAAGAATTCACATGACATTAACTAACTACTCAAAAACTATCTTTGTCTGCTAATTGCTGAAGCTATGAAGATCAGCGAACGACAACTTGGCATGAGGTAGAGAGTCTTGGAATGGTAAGCAGTTCTTTGAGAATGACAGATTCGTCATTTTTTCTCGAATTATCCAAGCACAGAGTCAGTTTCTTGAGGGTTGTTGAATTCTCCAAAAAATAACTAAGTAGTTTCATCCCCCTCGCCTCCCCTGTGATTGGCCTTTCTATCTCAACATACTCGAGAGATGTTAAGAAACACCGAGGTATGGATAAAACTCTAAATTCGCCCTTCTCTGGAGAATCCTTAAGTTCCTGCAAAAACAATCGAATGGATGAAATATGTTAAGTATATAATACTTTCATCAGTTGCATTATAACAAAAGAAGTTCACCGTTTAAGAAAAGCAATACTAACCACAACAAGAGATTTTAGATTCGGGCAGCTCTCAAGAAAGGTTGGCAACATTTCCAACCTGTGGTCCTCGAAGCCGGCGTGCAAGGAAGATAGGTTATGAAATAGGGGTAGTTCACATCTCGAATAATCATAGATGACCTGCAAAAGAAAGGTAAAACTGATTATTATGTGGAAAATTTAAGCAATACAATAGCAAATTCAACAATGGTTACCTCGAGAGTAGACGAAGAGATGAACATTTTTTTGACACTAGAGATCCCGAACAGAAAATCACGAATCATATTTCTCGTTGGTAGATCATTTGGATCCAGTGGCTTCTCGATGTCAAAGACAATATTGATATCCGTTTCGACAAGGGAACCCGAATTCTTTATTCTGAATTTTGCAGTCTTATGATCAATGAGGCTCAAAAACTCAAGCCTAGGAGCATCAATTGTAACTTCTAGTGTATCCCAACCCTCAGAGCAGTCCCCAATATGTTTGAAGCTCAGTAGAGACTGAGAACACACACGTAAAACATCTACGTCATCAACGGAACTCCTGCTTATAGTTAAGCTTTCAAGAACTGGACAGCTTGAGATGAGCTTTTCCAAAACCAAAATATTGGCAAACTTAACTATATCAAGCTCGATTACTTTGACAGACGGTAAAGATATAAAGTTTGGATTAGGCAAGATTACGTTACAGAGCTTTAAGGATACCAAGGTCTCGCACGTGTAAACTGTTGGAGGTATCTGGACTTCATCATTCCCCCACGTATAGTCCAAAACATCGAAATGTTTAACTTTCCGCTTAACCACAGTGTTGATCCAAAGCTTGACATGAGCAATATCACGCTCAATTTCATCGGAATCATACCTAAACTTAAAACTTTGGAAGCAAGATTCTCCATTTAAACCCATAAACTTATCAACAAAATTCACGAAGGCATCGTACTCTTGAAATTCACTGTACTCCACGTTCAATCCAGGTACGTATCTCCAGAGAGTTCTCCATCTTCTGGATAATACGCAACTCTTAACCACATCCTTCGTGGGAATGTTCAACATTATCCGACATAGTAAGGATTCTGGTAAGTTGCTCAGCCTATCTTCTTCGCTTCTTCTTTCACCTAGAAGTTTGGCACGAACACGTTTCTGATCTACGCCTTTATCCATGTAATCTGTGTCGCAAATATCAAATCGAAGAGAAATACACAGCATTTGATGAAAAAATCGACTGAATTTTGCCTCCAATTCAACAGAGATCATCGAGAATCTTTCAAAATATCTATTGAGTTTCAAAAGGAATCGAGTGAAATAAATGAATACCTGCGATTTCACGAACTAGCACTAGAAAACTAAGTTGACGGCTCCTGAAGAATGGTGATACAGAATGGTCGTGAAGGGTTTTCGTACGCCGTTTTTTGCTAATCGTTCCACTCCCCTGCCTAATTTGCCGGCGAGTTTTATCTCTTTAGGTCAAATTTCTAAATAACCGCAAGATAAAAACAAAATTAACCGTAAAATATTATGATTTTTATTTTCCAATAGTTTTCTATCGTTATTTTCGTATTTAAAAATTGATGACAAAAACAATTAAATTTTGATTTGTATAAAAATTTAAAAACTAGTAGACAACGGACTCGTTTGCCCAGTGAGCATAATAAGCATAACTGCATAAGGAACAATTGAAGGGTGAAAATGTAAATGTGAACCAACTAGAGGGCAAAACCATTATTATAAAACAACTCGAGGGTAAGAACGCAAAAATTGAATAATCAGAGGTTGATACCATAAATATGGACAAATGAGAGAGCAAAATCAAAATTATGAAACAAACAGAGGGCAAATACGCAAAAAAGAAATACAGAGGGTAAAATAATTTTAAATATGAACTAACCAGAGGAAAAAACTATTATTACAAAACAAACCGAAGGAAAAAAACGCAAATATGGAATAGTTAGAGGATGAAATCATATATATGAACCACTTAGAAGATAAAATTATAATTATCTAAAAAACCGAGGACACGCAAAAATAGAATAGCCAGAGGATAAAACCATAAATATAGGATAATCAAAAGGATAAAACCATAATTACGGAACAAATCAAAAGTAGAAATGAATCCCCGAAAATCTTAATCACAGGCACGGCTCTTTAACCTCCACACAAGCTCCTCTGGCGCTTATGGGCCTCAAGCCCATTAGCTATGAAGTTGGAATTGGAAGGCAATAAAAAAAAAATATAAGCTCTCCCGCCGAGGATCTGTCTTTGTCCCGCCTCCTCGCGCAAACACTTTTGACTAGAGAATAGAGAGAGAGAGAGAGTGTTCGAAGCACAAAATTTCCCGATAATCTTCCTCTCCTTTTTCTGTTGTTACAATTCTTCATTTCCCGGAAGAATTGAGAGGCGGGAAAGTTATGAGGGAAGAAGAAATTGAGAAGATCCGAGGCGTGGTTCGAGACTGCGTCAGTAAGCATTTGTACTCGTCCGCTATCTTCTTCGCCGACAAGGTAGCGGCTCTCACCAATGACCCAGCTGATATATATATGCAAGCTCAGGCTCTCTTCCTCGGCCGCCATTACCGTCGCGCCTTTCACCTTCTCAACGCCTCTAAGATTGTTCTCCGAGATCTTCGATTCCGTTACCTCGCCGCCAAGTGCCTTGTAATTCCAATTTTCTCCTTTTTTTTCTCTCTATCTATCTTGTTTTAAATGGGCTGGGTTTAGGAATTTAAGGTGGTTTCGCTTAAATGGAATTTTTTGGTGATATGGGTTTTAGGGTTTATCGGCAATTTATGTGTGTTCTCAGGAGGAATTGAAGGAATGGGATCAGTGTCTCTTGATGCTTGGTGATGCCAAGGTTGACGAAGATGGTAATGTGTATGACGCTAAAGATGGTAACGTGATATATTTTGATAAAGATGGAGAGGACCGAGAGATCAATGTAAGTTTTTTAACCCTTTTTTCAAATCTATAATGCTTCATTCTAGATTTAGGTAGTATTATCTATACGACTCTAGAAGGTTAGTTCGCGTAATTGTTGGAATTGAATTAAATGGTCAACCACCATACTGTTTCCATTGTACCATTCGAGGTTGAAGGTTATGCAATTACCTGAACTGATATATACGGGTTTATCTTTTGCAGATATCATCGGCAATATGCTTTTTAAGAGGAAAAGCATATGGAGCCTTGCAAAATCGTTCCCAGGCTCGACAATGGTCAGTGGGCTTTCTGTCACCTATCTTTCTTGTTCAATGGATCATCTGTCATCTACATTTTGATGACTGCATGAGAGTGATCTTATTGATTAAGTGGTGTAACATGAACTCAGCATGTATATAAGATTAACTGAAGTGCTTGTAGGAAATATGGGGAGCTTGTGTGTATCTTGGCTGATCCATCTATTGTGATTGAGTGGTGTGTGGAAGATTGTGAACTTCATCTCTATTTAACTCATAAATTTTGGTTGGGATTGCAGGTATAAAGCTGCTATCAAGGCTGATCCTCTGTGCTATGAGGTACTTCTAGCGCCCTAGTCAATTGCTGCATGTTATTTCTAGTTACCATGGGAAGTTTCTGAGCTAATGTGGGAAGACAAACTCTCTTCATTACTGTACTGTTACATGGATGTGATTTCTGTAGTCTGTCCTTTCAGGCTTTGGAATGCCTTATTGAAAGTCATATGCTTACATCTGAAGAAGGTGAGTTATATTTCAAGCTTTTTTGTTGTTCTTTATTTTATTGCCTTATTTGTTTCATGGTGCAGTCGTTTACATGACTAGAAGGTAACTGAGACTTTGATTTACATGAAATTCAGAAGCAAATCTGCTTTCTTCCCTGCAATTTAGCCCAGAAGACGGATGGCTCTCTTCTTTCTATTCATGCTTGATAAAGAAGGTAAACGTTTCTCATGCTGTAAAGTGTTTGATCCGATATGTTTCAATAGTTATTTGGCACTGATATTTGAAATTTGCTTGCTGATTCTCTATTCTACTTATTTCTTTCTGGAAGCATCTTTTCTTTTTCTTCTTGGTACTTATTCGTTCTTCATGGCCAGTATGACAAAGAGAGCACAGTAGAAGCTAAGTTCAAGAAGCTTGAGAACGAAACTAGTGGTAGTGCCTCTGGCTCATCTATGATCAGTACATTAGTTAATAACACTGATCTGCTGGCCTGTAAAGCTGAGTACTACCATCAATGCTGTGAATATCAGAAGTGTTTCGAACTAACCTCTGCGTAAGTCGTATATGACTGCTGATACTAAATTTTGAGCAATACGAAACTTGAATGATTCTATTGTGGACTCTGTTGGACTAATTTGCAGACTCCTTGAGAAAGATCCTTTTCATCTGAAGTGTACCTTGGTACATTTGGCCGCTGCCATGGAACTTGGTAATTCAAATGAGCTCTATCTAATGGCATGCAATTTGGTGAAAGACTACCCTTCGAAGTGAGTATAAATTTTATTTTCTCAATCTATATGGCCAGTGGGTGAGCATGTCATTTGGGATATAGTCCTTCTATTTTTATCGCAATCCTAGCTAGGATATTTAACCTATTTCATGACTCAGCTTGTCAAGGCCATGAATCAACTTCTAGAGCATGATTACTTCTGTTGATTTGTTGGTTGAAAATGTTTTCACATTCATGAGTTAGTATGTGAGCAGGATTCCTTTGCTTGATATGTTTTGGTGTAAATACTCATTCATGACCTTGTAGGGCTTTGTCATGGTTTGCGGTGGGTTGTTACTACTATTGTATCAAAAAATATGCTGAAGCTCGGCGGTACTTTAGGTAATTATGCTATGCATTATGCAGGCTTGATCAACTCTAGTAGGTAAGTGCAATGGTATGTGTCTGACCTGGAGCTCCGTTTCTTCTAATGTGGTCTTGCAGCAAAGCTACGAGTATAGATGGCTCATTCTCACCAGCTTGGATAGGATTTGGTAATTCCTTTGCCGCCCAAGAGGAGGGTGACCAAGCCATGTCTGCCTATCGCACTGCTGCTAGGCTATTTCCAGGGTAATCAAGTTACTCTTCTTTTCTTCAAAATTAGTGACTGTAAGTTTGACACAAAAAAAAAAAATAGTAACTTGTCTCCAAAATGAATCATTCTCAGCCCTGAAGCTTGTGGAAGTCTTATTATTACGTTACGAATTGTCTTTTACAGGTTGAATCTTGATATTATCTTGTTCCAGGTGTCATTTGCCAACTCTGTACATTGGAATGGAGTATATGCGAACTCACAGCTACAAGCTAGCAGACCAGGTAACAAGTTACAATAAGCTGTGTGGTGTTATCAAATTATATGGCTCATCTTTTGTGCTACTATTGTATTTACTTTGATCCCTTCTCTTGGTCCAGTTTTTCATGCAAGCAAAGGCGATATGCCCTTCGGATCCACTTGTTTATAATGAACTCGGAGTAGTTGCATATCATATGAAAGAGTGTGTTCTTTTTCTCTTTACATATGCTTATTTCCCAAATTTCCAAATGCTATTAATGACAAAGCGACAATATAAATTGGGAGAAGGTAACCATCCAGTAAATTGAGTCAACAACATCCATTACATTTCAGGTATGGTAAAGCTGTGCGGTGGTTTGAGAAGACGTTAGCCCATATACCATCTGCCTTAACTGAAATCTGGGAACCAACTGTGGTCAATCTCGCTCATGCATATAGAAAGCTAAGGTATATTGGTGCACACACAACTACCATGATCTTCCTCTTATGTAGGCAATCTCGTGTTGGGAATGTGATGAATTCACGAAAATTCTTATTAACAGGAAGGACCGTGAGGCTATCTCATATTATGAAAGAGCACTTACACTATCAACTAAAAGCTTAAGCACTTATTCCGGCTTGGCATACACTTACCATTTGCAGGTATTTGATTGTTCTATAAACATACAGTCATTTCCTTCTAAACAATATTAACGCGGATAATCACAAAAAGCAAAGAATTGTAATATTTCCATTTTCATCTCATTCTTGTCCAGGGGAATTTCTCAGCTGCCATCTCATATTATCACAAGGTATACACACTACTATATATGAGCAATTTTCTGATGATGTCCTTAATAGTTACCATATAGACACTTTTCTTCTCTATCAGATGATGAGCTAAACATTCTTCATTTATTCTCAATCATCCTTTCTATTTCTTTTCTCTATCTCCAGGCCCTATGGTTGAAACCTGATGATCAATTCTGTACTGAAATGTTGAACGTGGCGCTCATGGATGAATGTCAGAACGGGGTTGATTCAAAGGTTGAGCTCTGCTGAGAAACTGGTCAGTTAATTTAACTGCCTTATTCTAGTTCTTGCTGTACATTAACTGTACTGTCATTGTGACGCCTGCAAACATAACTTATAACTTATTCCATGCATCAAAAACCAAGCGACTGTTGCAATATATATATTCTTTAAAGGGTCTGCACACACTTTTTCCTTATTTCTCGGTATAAAACCCAATGTTATACGGAGAATAAACATTTGTAGATCCTAAAATTTTCTTAATGTGTGAAGGGGCAGCTTTGTTTCTCTGCAGTGTTGTCTCCACTGTCTGTGGTTTTGGTCTCTGATATACGAGGTCCCTTGAGCAATCCCCCAAACAGCTCTCCTGGATCATAGTAAATCTCAATCTCCTCTGCTCTAAGCAATTCATCAACCTGTAGAGAACCTCTTGATGTTAGCAAATCCTGATGCTAGAGGTTTTAACCATTGAAAGATTATAGCGATGGATATAAATTAATGTTTCAGACATACCTTTAGAACTCCCAGACCGAGGAATTGAACCATTTCCCCAGTAGGAGCATGACCTTTGAAATTTCCTTCAAAGTATCCCCAGTGTCTAAACTTGAAGGCTATTACAGGCGGTCCTGAGTACACAGAGAGTATTTCCCACGCAAATCCGCGTGGTAAAGCAGATCTAAAGGCATCATGTGATGACTCGAAGCTCTCTTCGTCTGGCTTATAGTATTGGAACTCTTCAGGCAAAGAATTCTTGAGCAAAGCATTGTAACTCCCAAGCCTAAGCGTTTCTTCAGCCGATAATCCTTCTCTCCCTAATAATTAAACTCCACTTAAATCTTTGTTTGGTAATTATACAGTTTAAGATCATATTGATTAGGTGTTTGTGGTAATTACCATTGACAAAAAGCTTAAACTTGTCAGGGTTTATAGTCTTGAAGTCTTGTAAATGGATCTTGTGTGAGAACTCCATCTCCCATGACTTGATTGCATTTTGAACCGTCTCTTCCAACGACCCTTCTGGCCATACCTGCGATCAAAACCAAACACAAGTAAAGAATCAGATTCGCAGATTGTAAACTTAGCACATACATAAATGAAATGTAAATTAACCGAAGGACCTTGGTCTGGCCTTCCTCAAAGAGCTGGTTCACAGTATCGAAACCTGGAGGGTGACCATACCTCCATTGGACCTGTCCTGCATCTTCAAGGACAGATCTATACCTATCTCTCTCTTCTCTAATAGCCATATTAACTTTTGATTGAGAGAGAGTTAGGCTTGTTTGTCTGTTTTATAGTGTCACATTACATGTTGATATTAAGAAAAGAGTATTTAGTGGATTACTCATGAATCCCGTTTTCTTAACCTCATTAATTTGACATTTTGAAGTTGTTAAGAGTCACAATCACATTTCTAAATATTATCAGGATTAAGTTGCAACACACAATGACTTCTTTGTCTGTCCAAATACGCTTTTTTTTTATCCAATGAAATAATGATTTGTTTCAAGACTAGGAAATAAAAAGCATAAATCATGGAAAATTACAGAGAAAGTCTTGCAACTTTTTCAAGTATATGTTTGCTATCAGTCACGTCGGATATTGTATGCTCATTCATGATTCTTGATTTTTTCTTTAAATTATTGCAGAAACTAATGAACCATTTGATGTTATATAGTTTTATTAGTATGATTACGTGATGCTATAATCAATTTTATGAAAAGGCCATAATTGTTATAAGGCAATAGACAGACAAGAGAGAGTTGGTTTTAGTTACATGGGTTCTTTCTTCTTCGAAAAGCTTGTTCACAGTGCTAAATATCGGAGGACCACCGTATCTCCACCGTATATTTCCCGTTTTTTCATCGTTCAAGATCGATCGGTACTTATCGGCCGCCAATCTCATAGACGAAAGACCACCCTCTAGAGCATCCGCAGAAGAAGCCATTTTTGTGAGTTTGCATAGAGATGATAAGATAACTAGATAAGAGAATACTATATTATATATATATAGTAAGTATCGATGTATCCTCTAACCTAAGACGATGATGTCAGAAAAAGACAGATGTCAAGGTTTGGTCGTAATTACTCATAGGAACCCAAATGTGAACTTAAAGTAAGCTCCAAGTTAGTTACGGTCTGGTCAAAAAGGGTAAACCATAGCATCAGCTACTGAACCAAAGGATCATCTTCAATCGATTGCTATGTGTCTCGAGTTTAAGAAGATGTACGTAGACTATAAATCATATGATGGTCTTTACACTTGAGTTAATCATTGAGAACACGATACTTCCATCTGTTTACCTAAGTATGAAAACTTTTCAGTGATTTGATCAAAAGGAAATAACCATCTTTAGCCTGTGCTTTTGTGTTTCTGTGCGGAAGCTATACCATTGAGATTTGAGAATGGAGGAGACAAACTATATGCAGACATAAACTCTCTCGGTTTGTTTCCCGTATTTAATCTGTATGAAGTAAGATTTCGTAATAGATCGAATCAAGTCAAATACATACACTTCGTTCTCTATCTCTGTTTTTTTCATGAACATTACCTTTACATGAACCATATATAACCAAATTGGCCCATGCGAAAGAACTAACAGAGATGAACTAGTTTTATGCTCTTCAGAAAACCTCGCGTGAAATCACTGTTAATCTTCAGATATTAACAGTCAATTGTTCTCAATCATAACTTAAAAGTCTAAAAGAAGTTGTGGAAGAATCCTCTCTAAATGAGTAGCTTCAATCTTGTCCATTCCCTCAGCTTCAGCAATTATGGCGGCGCGCTGCACAGCCTCTGCCAATGATAGAAAGGAAAACCCTTTAGTTACAACATGACAAACCGAGAAAATCGAGTAGTTTCCAAAACCCAAACATGGATACGTGACCTGAGACAAAACTTTTGAGAAGCTCACAGCTGAGTTTCAGAGCATTTGCGTTGGCTACAAGAACCAAGAACCAATAAATATTCATACAGAGAGACATGCCAAATCTCCTAATTTGCAGGAGAAAGTAAGCGACAATATATATACAAACCAGAAGCAAGTCTGTTCTTCTTGGATGTTCCCAGAGCAACCTGCACTAAATGTAGAGCATAATTTAGCATCACACATGGTATCTTCAGAAATCAGAAGCTCGTAGTCGTTACAGGATCAACCTCAAGACCCGTATCCAGTGAAGGAATTACGATACTAAAGGAGAATTCAAATTTGTGACATGAAACCTGCGATTTTAATAGAATACCTCAGCTTCCGCAGCATCAATGGCATCGCTCCTCTCCCTTTCTGCATCCATATCGAATAAAAATGAGTCGCAGAGAAATCAAAACGGAAAAGATCAACGCAAGCGGATAAGCGACTCTGAGAAAACATGGATTGGTACCACGAAATCTTCGGGCCCAAATGTGCTTGAAAATGGCGTGAATCAGATCCTAATTCCATGAAAATCGAAGGTAAGAAAATGAAAATCACCGAATGGAGAGATAGGAAGGGAGAACGGAAGACGCGATCAGAGATTACAGAATCGAAGGTATTGTTCGCGTCCATGACCGTTTTGCGCTTGTAAGGAAGCTTCCTGGTGCGAAAACCAAAACGGAGTTCTAGAAGCATGGAAATCACTACCATTACATCCAAAATCATAGACAGCAGAGAGAAAACCGATTCTACAATTGAAAAACCATAAAAAAATATATACCTTAAGATGTTGATACAACACGAAGGCAGCGAGGAACAGCGAGCTCCGATGGAGAATTGGAATGGAGGGAAGATAACTGGAATTTGGAAGACGAAGAAGGAAACTCGAGGCACATATTTAACGAAAATGAAACTAAAATATTCATTTAGTGACGAATAAAACAAACAAACGAGTAGATTTGTTGCAAGTAATCCCGGCCCAGTAAGACCCAGCCCATAAACGGTCGGTTCAGATCGGTTCAACTGTCGACCCAGATAGACACACTTGTTCGGCGCAGACCGGCCCAACAGGTAGACCCAGATCGGTCCAACTGTCGGCCCAGATCGGTTCAACTGTCGGCCAAGATCGGCCCAACTGCCGGCCTCATATCGGCCCAACTGTCGGCTCATATCGGACCCACTGTCGACCCTGATCGGCCCATATAGCCCAACTGGTCGGCCCAGATAGACCCAACTTCTCGCCCCAAACCGGCCCAACTCAGCTTAGATCGGCCCAACTGCCGGCCCAACTCAGCTCAGATCGGCCCAACTGTCGGCCCATAAAGCCCAACAGCCGGCCCAACTCAGCCCAAATCGGCCCAACCTCTCGGCCCAACTCAGCTCAGATCGGCCCAACTGTCGGCCCTAATCGGCCCGTATAGCCCAACTGCTCGGCCCAGATAGGCCCAACTGCTCGGCCCAGATAGGCCCAACTTCTCGGCCCAACTACTGGCCCAACTCAGCCCACGTTCCGGCCCAACTGTCGGCCCAAATCGGCCCAAATATCGGATCAGATAAGCCAACTTTTCGGCCCAAGACCGGCCCAAATCGGCCGAAAGGCCGGCCCAGATCTGGAAAAATCCGGCCCATATCGATCCAACTTTTCGTCCTAGATCGGCCCAACTGCTCGCTCCAGATCGACCCAACTGATCGCTCCAGATCGACCCAACTGATCGCTCCAGATCGACCCAACTGTCGGATCCGATCGGCCCAACTGGTTATTAATATTTTTATTGCATATTTACAAAACAGATCTAGATCTTTTGGAATTCCCAAAAAACACCCCGAATCTTTTGGTATCAACAAAAAACACCCCGAATCTTTTGGTATCAACAAAAAAATCCCAAATCTTTTGGTATCAACAAAAACACCCATCTTTTGGTATTTACAAACACATCCTATAACTTGAATTCCCAGAAGAGAACAATCTGTTACTGATTAGGTTTGCATACTGCGTATAGAAAACATAAACATTGGTTCATCGCATCAAACATAACAAAATAACCAATCGATCACCAAATAAATGGTGTAAACAAAAAAAATCAACCAGATAAATGTACCATGTATACATACTATCTACTAACCAACGCACACCTCATTGTTGTTCTGTGGATTATCAGCTTTGTCTTCACACATATGTTCCTGAAATGATACCACATTCAATTGATGAAAAAAAAATGAGAATTAAGAACTGATTTCTTGTTCTCTTTGTAAATTTTCTTACCTCAATCACGGATGATGGCTTTTCATTTTTCTGGATAGCATTAGATTCGACAAGAGGAGCACCGCCTTTCACTACTCTATGTAGAACACGATCAAACTCCCAGCCAAGTAGTTCACAGACAAATCGAGCAAAAGCCTTGTGAGCTCGTAAATTCATTTTCGGTTTTTTAGTAGAATGCTGAGCAAGTCCATAACAATGTTTGAATCTCTTTATCATCTTTTTGTCAGTCGCAGCACAACACACCAGACAGATAAAGTCTCCACCTTCACAGTTTTTCTCGTAGTAACTTTTGAGTTCAACGTTCTCTGAGAAGAGTCGAGATATTAACTCCAACTCCTCAGATAAATTTTCATCACCATTCTCCTCGATTTCATCAACTGAACCAGTAGTATCCTTGGCAAAAATGCCTTTCAAAGCTTCTGATGCATTTTGTTGCATTTGTAACACTGCAGTCTTTGCGTGTTCCTCAGCCGACATGACCTGTTGTTTCTCCTGAGGTTTCTTTGAGTCTGAAGACGGATCAGTTGCACATTCAACAACCGCCTCACCCACTGTCTGTTCAACATGTAAATAATATAAAAAACAAAAACAAAAATTTAAGTATTTCTGCATGACCAAACCTATTCGAATAAACTATAACTTACAAAGGATCATAATGATCCAGTAAATTCTTCGGTCATCACCGTCGTCAGATAAAAACCTTTCCTCACAACAACATAATTAACTAAAAAGCTTGTCTTTGATCATAATAACCTGAAACATCAGGCTATGATCCAACCCTCAAACTATAACTTGGAATCCCATAAGCAAATCAATCATCTTTTATGAAGCCATAGACTGTAAAAGTTGCAATGCTAAATGCTTTGAATGCATCGATCTACATAAGAATTCAAAATTTTCGACAAAAAGAAGAGATCAAACCTGAGCGTCCTTTTGGCTTGAAGCAACTGGATTGTTAACATCCCAGCCAAGAACATTGCAGACAACCTGTGCTAGGGCCCTATGCTGATTTTTCAAATCCGTCTTGTGAATAGCAAGTGAATGCTGAATTAAAGCCAAACAGCTCTTGAATTTCCGACAACTTTTCTCTCCAGTGCCGCCACAAACCAGACACCAGAATTCTCCATTCCCCGTGTTCTTCTCATAGTATTCCTTCAGCTTCCCGTTCTCTTGGAACAATCTCGACAAGAAATGAAACTCCTTGGAAAAAGATGCTTCTTTCTCCGAAGACTGATCATCGTCTCCTTCATCAGTATCCGATCCATCTCCGTCAGCGACGGAGCTGTCTTCTTCGCCGGATTTTTTGCCAAAGAACTCGCGACAGGTGCGATGGATATCTCTCTGAAGCAGATTCACAGCGATTTTCGCTTTCTCCTCCGCCGGAAGAGGTCGCGCCTTCTTACACGGCTTGAGTTCGGGCCACCCAGATCCCGTAGGAGGAGAACGAAGCAGTTCTTTCACGGGCCATTCCCGACCTGAATCGGGCCTGGGGCGCTTATTGTTGTAGAGATTTTGAGGATGGTTAGGGTTTCTGGAAATGATCTGCGGACTAACGGCTCCATAGCGAGAGAGAAGCTGCAAATCCGCCGGCGGAATATAATTCGGCCTGGATCTCGGAAACGAGTCGTGAATCGGGTTAAAATTAGGGCTAGGGATCGGATTCCGGGTCGGAGGACCTTGGTGCCAGAGCGAGTGAAGGTAGATTACCTCCTGCTTCAGAGATTCATCGTCGTAAAGATTCATACTTTGTTTCCGCTTTCCCCTAAAAGACAAGATTTCCCCGGCGCTGCAGAATTTCAGTTCCGTTTTTTGTCATAGTTTACTTTTCATTGGTCAGGCCCTTTTTCTTAACAATTTACCATTTACTGCATTTTAACGCCTAAACTTTTACTTTATATATTTTCAACCCCTTTCTCTGTTTTGTAACAAGTTAAACCTCACACTTTGACTTTTTAATATTTCCACCCCGAATCTCTGTTTTAAACAGGTTACGCCATGAACTTTCACTTTGTAATATTTTCACCCATATTTTCTGTTTTGATAGGTTAAGCCGTGAACTTTCACTTGTAAATTTTTTGTCCAGAGTGAAACCCTAAACTTTCAACCCCGGAGCACATTTTAGGTACGAATTGAGATGGAGAATCTCCTAGTGAACAAAAACGGTCAAAGATAAGTCGAAAGATTGGAAATATGTCTACTTTACATGTTCTGAATTTTTCTCAGCTCCCTAGCCACTTCTTCAATCGTTGGCCTCTTTTCTGGCAACACATCCACACAGCTTGCAGCGAGCTCTGCGCTTGCTTCTAGAGCATTTAGCTTCCCATCCTTCATCAGATTCGCCTTCGAGAACAGCAAAAGGTCTCTTCTTGTGGGTAAAGAGACAGACATGAGAGAAGACTCTGCAACTGGAGTAAGGTTAGGAATTAACCGATCACCAGAGGCTTCAATGAACACATCAACAGGATCTCTCCCAGTCAGAATCTCAATAAACGTAGCACCAAATGCGAAAACATCCGTCTTCTCGTTGAATTTGCCTGTATCTACTGATTCCGGAGCTATGAACCCTATGGTTCCTTCAACCAATGCTTTTACATAGGTCTCACCTAATGGAATTTCAAGGGACAGTCCAAAATCAAATAGCTTGGCGTTTAAGTTATCATCCAGTAAAACGTTACCTGTCTTCACGTGTCTGTGAATCAGAGGTCTTGATTTCCCGACATGGAGATAAACAATCGCTGCCGCGACCTGAGCAGCGATACGAACCCGATATCTCCATGGCAGAGCCATTCTCTCTCCCTGCAAGTAGGCAGAGAGGTTCTCTGGTACGTATTCAAAGACAAGCATTGGTACCTTGGTCTCTAAGCAACAGCCCAGGAGCTTCACCAGGTTCTTGTTCGTGCTAACATACGCAGAAATTGCGATTTCCCGTACGCAATAATCCACGAAGTGCTCATCAATATCTTTGATCTCTTCCTCTACCATCTTCTTGATTAGTACCATGCCCCTGTTTTCGAGAACTCCCTGGAACAATCGATAGTTGACGTCAAGAAGTAAGACAAGATCTTGATCGTAGTCTTTGGTTGCTTGCTTCAGCTCATGCTCTGAGAATATACAAAAAGGATTGTAGTCTCCGTTTGAAATCCGGATCAGTTCTTCCACCATTAATCCCCCGTTCTTTAAAGATAAATCGCTGTCAGATTTGGAAGATGTTGTCATCTCTGTTCTGGAAAAGGAACTGATTAGTTTTTTCAAGGACATGCTTTTAATTTGTAAGAACCCGATGGACAAGATCTGAACTTCTGAAGATTAACGGGATTGGAGTTGACCCAGAGAAAAGAGGGGCTGTCGCGGAACTTTCCTTGTCTATGATTCTCTCACACACACATCGATGTAATCCCAATCTCAATTTGACTTTTTAAAATCGTAATCTTGTCTCAAAGACAGATTCCAAAATGGGTTCTGAATAAAGAGAGCGAATAAGTAATGGTTGCAAAACTATTCATTAGTTTCAACTTTCAACTACCAAAAATATTAAAATAGTAATTACATTGGGTTTTTTTTTTTTTTTTAACCAGATGTACTCAATCATGCAAAACTCACAGACATAACTTTGTGGATTAGTTGCTTCTCTTTATTGATAGCTTCCTAAACTTGTTGAAAAGTGTTGTTGAAGCAGTCAAATGTTTCAAAATTTCTATAGCTAAATATGCTTCGTAAATTTTGTTGCTAAGTTTTGTGTCAGGGACAGTGCGGACATACTTTTTTATTGTAATTCTGTGACTGTCGGTAGTTTGTCATAATATTGCAAGGAAAATGACAATGATATATCAAACTTCAATACTGCAAAAAATTCAGTAACTACCAAAAAGGTGACGGTCTAGTGGTACTACAAAGGGATTGGTTCTCTAGATTCAAACCTTTGGTACGAAATGTTCATTTGGTACAAAATATTATCTTTTACATCAAAATATATAAAATCTAATTTTTGGTATCAAAAAGATTATGGATCGAAGGTTTAGAACTTCTACTGTTAAAAAAAAAAAAATTCAGTAACTCAATATATAAAATACAACTCAATGCACTGAGGACTTTCGTCCCTACAATATTCTGTTGCAAACTTATATAATAAGATAATACATGGCATATAGCCAACTGTCGATAAATTATTTAGTTCTTACTTTGGCAGTTAAATCTTAATATCGAAAATAATTAATAGAAAAATATTCTGGATAATGTGGATGTATTCACATAATATGTCGTGTCTCTTTCGAGCTTAAACTTTTTCCACACTTAGTTTAGTTAGTATTGTCCATGGTTTCTATGTCTACGACTCTACGTGTAATATTGATAGAATTAATCAACATTTGTGAAACAAAAACGTAGCCAAACATCATGATATTCATATTTCTATCTCGCAGTTTATATCAAATCAGAAGTCTATATACCAGTCTAGTGTACATTCTAATTCATGAGACGATTTGAAACGTTACTGCAGTGTGGTTAGCAAGCTAGTATATGCAAACATACAAATTTGGAATAGTATGAATGCACTTAAAATATGAAATGTATATAAGAAATTAAGTTAGTCAGTGAATTGAATCTTTGTATATATTTATTAATTAGCATTCATATTTGGGAAAAATTTATATTATTTAATTCTCATGTAGATCGATACTCATAATATAAGTTCATGATACTGAAGAAAACTTAAAGCAATTTCCACATGTTTCCAGTTTCCACATGTTCTAGCATTCGAATAAGGAGCACAATCCTGAAATCCAAAGAGAAAACCGACCGCAAGAAACTAAAGTACCAAGACCAAGTAATAAAGTCGATAGATCTGATTTAAATCCTTTCGTAATCAGATTAATGAATCAGATGTACGTAGATGCATACTTACATCTACTCCAAAACTAGGGTTTTACGGTGTGTGTGTGTCTGTGTATGTATATACTATATACTCTCTAGGGTTTAGAGTGTAGTAAAATGAACATATATATTATAAAATGTACAATATCATATATATAAAAGTCACATAAGTAGTTACGGAAATGACATATATATGATATATGAATCGCCTGATACACACATGCTATATATAAACGATCAAAGATTAAGATTAATCTTATAGTTTTGCGTATAAGTAAAATACGTATAAAGCTCAAGTCTACAACAAGAGCTGACTACCAAGATCTATTAGAATTGCAGATTTTTGTTTCACTGTGAAGAATTGTAGATAGATCACAATTCACAAATATGGATAGAATGAAAATTACTAGGATTATAGAGAAAATAAATGCTTACCATTAATTAATTCCCACTATTGTTTTATTATATTTTCTTTTGTTTGCTTGCTAAGAAGGCAAGTTGGTGCTGCTACTAGTTCCCGTAGTACCATCCTCACCATCATGACTCTTCATAGGATTCCTCTTCTTCTTCTTCTTCCTTTTCTTGTACGGAACTCCTCTTGCCTTCGCCTGTGAATCTCTCACTTCCCTAAGAAAAACCCTAATTCCGCCGCCGGCAAAAGGGTTTCTCTCCGGCAAACCACCGTTCTCCTCGAAAGCCGCTCTCAGTCGTCCGATCAAAGCATCTAAACTCCCCCAAGCTTGTTTTAAAGGACAGTTACACTGTCCCGCTGGCTCAACCTGTCCGAAGAAAACGCATCCATGGACATGAACCTTTGTCTTTCCAAATTGGTCGAGATATTGGAGGAAATCGAGGATGTGGTTCGAGCCGCACTGTGAGATGTGTACCGGTGGCTGCTGGTTACGAAGGTATTGGCAAAACGTGTTCCAGTCTCGCCGTTTCTGTGACTCGTACCTGCTTAACGCTGGTGGGTTAGGAGGTGATTGCGGTTGCGATTGCGACGACGATCCTTCTGCTATGCCTTTGCCTTTGTTGCTAGGACTAGCCATGGCTTCGATCAGCTCTTGTTGATTTCTCAATCGATGATGATCATTACATGGCTAGTAGTAGAGATGATTCATAAGAATATTTGTTGCTTTGTTATTAATTTTGTTTTTTGGGTTATCTTGGGTCTTTGAAGGAGAAGAAAAAGAGGAATATAGAGAAACTATGTCAATGATAGTGGGGGAAAACTTTAGAAAATTTTCTACACTAATTGGAAATAATCTTATTATATTCTCGCGTAAATTATTTGATGGGAATATATAGATATTGATACACACATAGCATCAAATCAACATGGGGTAAAAGACTAAAGAGCTAGTGTTTCTATAATTTTTTTTTTTGTCAGCAAAATCTAGTGTTCTATAAATAAGCAACCTCAAATAAATCATTTTTTAATTAGTAAGCTCGTTTTTAGTTGAACATAAAGTGACTGATATTAAAATTTATTTAAGACCAAACAAATGTAAAACGTAGATGTATAATATAATAAACTAAGTAATTAAGTAAATGCAAATTATGTAGGTGATGTTTTGGGAGATCAGGTTAAGTGATAGATGAGGGAGACAGGAGATGGGACCCACGAGAGTGCTTTAGTTCTTTCTTTTTCGATCGGTAGACCTATCAAATTATTTTCTCTTCCTTTGATCTGTACGATTAGCATTTAAGTATTGCTTAACTATTTACTTTATTTAAATATTTGTTGCCATTAAAATTATAATTATGTTTCCATTCAGATTAGCAATCATTGTCAATCGAATATTGCCGCCCTATTATGTGTAACAAAAGAAAACAATAATACTAACAAGGATAAATAACATAAACACTGTTTTTTTCTTTGTTATTATTACGCATAACTTTTCAACACAATTAGGAATATCAATATATATAATTCACGTTATCAAAACAGTAATATATTTTTTTTGTAAGCGTTTACTTGTGCATTTAAAAAGATTAAAAACCTTCAGAAAAAACGAATATCGATGGATCTATAAATTTATAGGCCCGTAAAGAGAGTCCAGTGGACCGTGCTATACGCCCAATTCCCAAACGGCTCTTTAATTTCTAATATTTTGTCTAAAACAAATACGATTCTCTCGAATAGAACAGAGACAGATAAATCTATGGAGGTCCCAATCCCAAAGATCCGCAATGGACGCTTGTTGCATTTACTTATTTTAAGGTTCTGAATGGAAGAGCGGATCAAGCGGGTGCAGATTAAGCAGATCAAACGGATAAAGTGCGGTTCAAATTTATTAGGAAACGGAACAGATTAAAATATATGTCAGTGTAAACCACTTTTTATACGTTTTTAAAACGCAAATTCTGAATAAAAAATTAAATAGTAAAAGCGGATCGAACGGATAATATGTTCAAAAACTACACTTTTACTACTCATCCATTCACAGCCTAAGTTTTGTCATCTACAGATTTTTCACCCTATACATATTATTAAGGATAGTTCTTTTTAGCTTGCCCCTGCGGCACTGACCAATCACTGTTAGAGAATTACATATAATAAACTAGGTGAATATCCATTATCCAACAGTTATTTGAATTGTTTTTTTTTTTAAATGATAGCATAATTTTTGTGGATTCCCTTATTTTATAATAAAAACCCATGACTACCTACTCTCCTAGGTTTTGATTCTTCTAAATTCATCGAAAAACTAATTTTTATTTGATTATGTTTTTTTTATTACAGATACTCATTCAAACAAGCAGAAACAAAAAAATAATATGAGTAATCAGTCGTCTGCATAGAAAATGGTCCCACGGCAAATCAAATCAAATCATTAGCTAACAGAATATATGAAATGTACAACGACATCAATTTGTCTCAATATTATTAATGCAAAGCATTAATTGCATATTGTAAAAAAAGGAAAACAGTATAATTGGATCGACTTTAAACAAAGAGTAATGTATTAAGCTGAATGGGAGAAGCGAGTCAACTATTAGGATCAAGCAGAGTAAACGGGTTAAATATAGATCAAGTTTATAAGAAAAACGGGACATATCAAAATATATTGAGTAAAAACCATTTTACGCTTTTAAAACGTATATTTTGAATAAAAATTAAATAATAAAACAGATTGAACGGATTAATCTGCTCAAAAACTACGCAATTTCTACTCTCTCATTCACAACCTTATTATGAGTTACTCGGAAATTAAAATACAAATACAAACCAAATGTAAAAGGTGGCATTTAACCATTTTTTGTTCAAAAACGAAGATTATATCGTGTATCACAAATCGCTCGCTGGTTATTTATTAAACAAAATATAATGCTAATAAAAATCGTGAAAAGTGAAAACTCTAGTAGCCAATAGAAGTGTTGTTGACCTGTTTGATGAGTGTGCCGAGAAGAGGAGCAGTCAAACATTTCTTCTCCTTCTCCTCGTAGAAAAAGCCCAAACACTTGCAATCTCGATCACCACACTTCGCCTTGCAATTGCTTACCGTTATTGGGCTTTTTCATAAAATGAGAAGTTCTCTTTATCATAAAACCAAAAACTAGTGGTTTGTATTAGTGTTCATAATCTAATTTTAAGTCTAGTATATATGCCAAATTTTTTTGTTCTAGAACTTCTAAATTTTGTTGAGTCGGCCTTATCGACAGCTAAGAAGCTTAAATTTAATATTTGATTATATCAATAAATCATAGATTATTAACTTATGTCCGGCTAAGAAAGAACTATTGGCTATAGCAAGGCCTAAATAATTAATACCTTCATATAGTAGTTTGATTATCATACATAGGTATATATATATAAACAGTAATTAAAGCTGATGGCTTTAAAATAAAAAGGTAATACAATTATTAAACGGTGAATCATTACAAGCACACCGATTATTCATTAAATCTCTTAAGAATTGACGCTGGGTTGGGTAAACAAATCTCGAGAGAAGACACTTGCACTAATATTTGATGTAAGCAACAGAAGAAGTGTTGGCGTCTTTGATGAGTGTACCGAGAAGAGGAGCGATCAAACATTTCTTGTCCTTCTCCTTGTAGAAGTAACCCAAACACTTGCAATCACGATCGCATTTCGCCTTGCAATCGTTTACAGAAGTTGGGCCTTGTCCATCATTAACGTAAGGCCCAGTAAAATGCTCAACGCCGACTATCTTGTAGTAATTGACGGTTTTACCCTTGCCTCCGCTGCAAAACTGAGTCGTTTTAGGCGCCGAGCATTCGTCGCTCCATCCGAGCAATCCCTTTGGTGAAGGGCACGCGATGCACATTCCGCTATCGCAGTATCCGAAATCGCCGCAAAACGACGGTAAGCCGCATTGACGGACGAAGTAAGTGGAGAAGAAAGAGAAACTCTCTTCCCACTTGAGATACGTCGCCGGAGGGAAATACGAGTAGGCCTTGAGGCTCCCGTCGGATCCGAGTCTGAGATACGAAATCGTTCCGTTGTAGTTGATTTTGTTCAGGTTTAAAGTTCCGCCTCCGCTTCCGATGGGTCGGACTTGGAGTAACCGGCGGTTATTACCCGGATTCGTCGCGGGTTGTGGTGCGGGTTCTAGGAGGAGCTCGTAAGCTGACGGCTCCGTTAAATTGTCGAACTCTCGTGTAACGGCGAACGTGACGGTGCCGCGGAAGTCGTGATCCGGCCATCCGCCGTATATTAACGGCTGGCCGGTTTTGTTGACGTACATCGTCAAACCTTTGTTATCCAGCACCATGCTGTACGGTCCATCAGAGCCGTCCACGTCGGATGTACGGCTAACGAGTTTGTTAGCTCCGTTAACTTTCAGGGATTGGCCGGCGAGGAGTGTATCGGTGGGATGGTCGAAACTCTGCCAAACGAATCTGCCGTTTTTGTCGTGTAGGACGATGTTGCCGTTGGGCAAGATCTGGAATCCGGTGACGCCTTTGTTTGCCGTGTTAGTCTGCCACTTGACTCGTCCGGTCGACTCAGCGAGCACGAGGTTGCCGTTGCGGCCGAGGGAGAGCGTGGCGTTTTCTCCGACGGGGTTGTTGCGATTTGCGTCCCATATCCAACGCATGAGTGACTCGTCACGCCTGAGTCCGACTCGGAGAGCTAAGACATAGGCGCCAGGGGTAGTATTGTAAAATAAGAGCTGGAATGGCGATGTGAAGAAGCTCGTGTTCGATGATTCGATGAATCGGTAACTCGCATCGTACTCGGTGATGTACTGGCCGAATTCGCCTTCGTTGACGACTCTGAATTGTTTCTCGGGAGGGACTTGTGAAATAACCACCGAAACAGTCGAAATGGCGAGTGCTAGGATTATAAATCGAAGCATGATTGATTGATTGCTTGCTATTTCTTTGTTTGAGATCGAGTAGTGAAGTGAGATGATTTTGTAGAAGATGGATTTGTGGATGTATATATAGGTTCTTTACTTTGAGACATTGGCTGTACTCGTTTGAAAAAGTCAAAGTTGCTAATTGCGACTTGACTTACATGTCAATCAAATTGGTGCTGTACAATGGGCTATGGCGATTATCGGATAAGGTTTGTCTAGTGAGAGTTTTCGAATATTCCCACGAATACAATAAAGTTTGGAATAAATCATAAATAAAATAAAATTATTCTGTGATGATTTATAAGCTTTTTTCCTACTCTTATGTGAATCCATTTTGTATATTAATCTCATGAAAATTATTTCAAACAAAGATAATGTTTAGTATCTTTTTGTCAGACAAATAAAAAAGAACAAAAAAAACTGAACCTAGAAAAATCCAAATCTTTTAAAAAGTCAAGTTAAAAAAAAATGCCTTGAGCTTCAATCAATGCCAAACATGAAAATAATTAGGGGAAAATGTTAGTTAATGATTGAATGTATTGTTTGAGAGGAAAACATAAAAACTGTAATTTTGAGTCTGAGTGCGACGGCTGCAGAAGGAGGCGGGCCAGCTTTTGGTACTGAGGTGTTCGGTTTTCCTTAGTAACACGCATTTCTCCGCTTCTCGGATACTTGTAGATATGTGCATCGCATATAATAACATATCAACAAAAACAACACAATCATTATATCGCTGACAAAATATGGTGTAAAAAACAAAACAAAAAAATTGCCGACACAATATCAACGTCACCGAAATTACTGAGTTTGTCCTGTCATAAATTGGATAAAGGTTGCATTTTCGAATTTCGAATATTCGTACAGTTTAGTGAATACCGTATACTTTATTTTGTTATAAGTTTCTGATAATTGATTTCATGTTTAATCAATGCTAAACATAATTTATTTCTTACCTCTTTCTTATGAACTCTGTCCTATTAATAATAACATATTTTGCTCGAAGACTTCAGTCCGGATTTTTTTGTTTCTGTCTAAAACTTGATAAAGTGTAATAAGAAACAGATACACGATAGTTTAGTTTTCTAAATTTTAGTCTTGAGAGAATTGTTTAGTTTTGATAAAACCAGGATCACCATACCGTAGTATATGACTTGTGTTGTTGTTTTGACTGAAAAAAGGCATCAAAAGGTGTGGTTTTGTCATGAAAGGGGCCAGATTTTGGCTTTCCATTTAAATATTCAAGAACACGCATCCAAGGGTAGCTGAGATCTATGTATCATATTATAAGATAGCCAACAATATTAGGGCATCTTTAATTTACCCAAAACATAATTCGGAACAAGCATGGAACCTAAAAAAAAACACCTAATAAGCTTAAAAGGTTTAAACTCGAGCTTGATCCTCACAACAACTTCAACACGAATGAGCGAATACTTGACAAGCCGAAGAACGTCTTGGAAACGTAAGGACTTGCGCGACAACTTCAAAACTGTCTTGTGCTGCACCGCTAGGCAAAAAAAAAGTAAGCTCTCTGAGAACGGCTGCATTCCTTAGGAGGTATTCGACAAGCTTGGTTTCAACCGGATATTTCTCAGTCAGGCTTAATATCTCAACAAACTCGAGCGACGTAAGCAGACACTTGGGCACACTGGGTCTTGAGATTTCCGATTTTTCTACAGAACCGTGATTCCGCTACATATAAAAACCATCAAGAAAGGAAAAAACAAACGCAATGAGAATGTATAGTTCAATTAAGTACTTTAGCGAAAAAACCAGAGCTACTTTTAAAGATAGTCACCAATTCTAACGATTTTAGGTTCGGACAACTCGCGAGAAACGTTGGTAACAACTCTGAAACAGAGGAACGAAAAGTAAATTCCAGATGGGTCAAGTTAGGGAGCTGAGGCAGTGGTTCGACTTCGAGTCTCAAGTAAGCATACATGACCTACCAAAAAGCAAGAAAAAGAACATGAGTAAAAAGTTCTCAATACAGAGAAACTAGAGATGAATATTTACAAAAAATATACACACCTTTAGAGTGGAGCAAGAGTGTGCAAGATTTGTGACCTTAGATATCACAGCGAGAAAATTACGCAAAGTTTCCATCTTCAATGGGTCTGACTCTGTAGGATAAAAATTTATTTCTGGGCCAAAGAAGATATCAATGACGATTTCGAAACGAGAACATAAACTGTTCACTACAAGGTTTATAAACTGGTTGGCTTGAAGACGCAGACACTTAACCCTGGGAGCATCAATCACTACCCCTTTTGTTTGATCATCTTTTCTCCAATTACTTTCACGGACGCATATAGTCAAGCTATTTAGTGTCTGAGACCGCACTCGCAAAACTTTCACATTTCGAATTTCATCAATGTCCAAAACTCGAAGAACTTGAGAGGACGAGATAAGCTTCTCCAGAGCAACCTCACTCGGAAACCAAACCGATACTAAATGCATAGTCTCGAGACGAGGTAGAGAAACTAACTCAAAACTACGCATGTGTACGTACTCCAGCTTCAAGTGTACCAATGTCTCACACGTACAAATGCTTACCGGAAGCTTAACGGGACAACAATTGTTGACATCAAAAGAATCAACGGAACAAGCATCAACCACAAGATGTTCAACTCCACGTGTAACCACTGAGTTGAGCCACCTCCTCAATTGGGATCTTTTGATTTTATACTCATCACTGTCAAAATTTAACTTCAATTGACATATGAGTGATTTCTTATCCAAATCTAGAAACCTGTTGACAAAACCCTTCAAACGATCGTATCTGAAGTCAGTATAGTTAAGGTCCAATCCAGGAACACGTTGCCAAAGATATCTCCATCGACTCGATAAGACGCTTGTCTTAACAGAATTTTTCGTGGGAAGCTTTAAGAGTATCTGATGTAGCAAATGGTCAGGCAATTGGCTAATCAGATCTCTCCTTTTTCCGTGTCGTCTTTTGTGATTGTGACGCTTCCGTTTCGAGATCTCACGCATAATGTATCACTGAAAAGTGTGAGCAATACTTAAAAGCTTTTTGGAAAAGTAAGGAAATCAATAGTATAGTAATTTGACTTAAAAGGTTTATGGAGAATACGACTAAGAAGAACGATGAGAGAAATAATACCGGAGAAGCAATCCGATGACTGATAATGACGCCGGAGACGCGATCCGATGAGAAATCGTCCCGTGGCTACGATTTCAAGGGTTTGGTTTGAAGAGGGTTTTTGTTTTCTGAATAAAGAAAAAAACTTTTTTGTTTTGTTTATGAAAGCGTGCTTGCTCAATGGAGAAGAATTAATGGGCTCCAGGGAATACAGGCCCATTTACAAACTACCATCGGCGTCATTTACAAATTAGACGGATCTGTAACAGTGTAAACTGTAAAGTTATTATAAACCAAACGATGTCGTAGTTTAAAAAGAAATATATATATATATATTTTTTTTACAAATTAGATGTATTTTTTTTTTTTTCAATCCACACTACATAGTACATACGTATATTTTGTCCAATCCAAACTACATACGTATGTGCCTATTTATTATGTACATAATAACCAGCGTTGACTGATCAAAATCTCACGAAACAAAAAGACCATCTGATCAGGTGACGCGGCGTCGAACCATCGTAGCACGCACCTTATTCGTTTTCTTGAACCCAATTCGCTAATATACCCCCCTTCCTGAACTTTTTTTAGACACAAATTTAGACAAAAAAATAATAATTTAATAGGAAAAAATTTCAATTCCATAATTTCTTGACATGCCAAATAATGTATTGCGTGCACGTGGCCTTTTCAAATATACATATATATATCTGATATTGATTCATAAATTGCATTCACTTCACTTTATTACGATGTAGCTTGAGAATCAGTACACCACTTTTAAAAAGGGTAAACAAACGAAATTTGACCTTATTAAAACACAACACAATATTCAACAATTTCATGACTTTCACACCTCAAAGAGCAGACTTCGTGTTTGCAATGGGAGCCTTGACATAAGCAACCAGCGAAGAATCTCCGGTTCTAGTTAATGTCTTGAGCTCATAACCCAACCAACACCTTGAACTCTTCCTGTTGTAGAAAAACCCTAAACACTTACAATCTCCCGTACACTTGTCACCGCACGCTTTCTCCGTCGTCGACGAGCCACCGTTATACTTAGTCATGAAACTACTAGCTCCTTCGATCTTGAAATAATGAAACGTCTTGGGATCGCAACTTGCTAGACTCGGACTCTTACAAGTCTCGTCCCAACCAAGAAGCCCTTTGTCGCTAGGACAAGCGTTACACTGACCTTTCTTACACAAACCAAAATCCAAACAATGCTCAGGGATTCTACACTCGTCGTTACCGTCAGTATCGTCGTTAGTAAACGCCGTGTAAGTCACGTCCCAAGCTGTCGCAGTCGCTGCCGTGCTATAACTCCAAACTCTGATGTTTCCGTCTGATTCTAACCGAATAAAACTCAATGTCGCGTTGTGTTTCGGCCGCGAGAGGAACGTCGAGACGTTGAATTTAGAACCAGAGTCGACGCCTTCCATGTGTAGACCCCACGTGGTGTCGGAATCTTCCACGGCTTGGAACGTCATTGATTGAAATTGAGTGATCTTGGTGAAGAATTCGTATTCGTAGTAAGCGATTGGTTTAGGGGTTTTGTTTGTCGTGTAGTATAAAACCAGTTTCTTGGCTTCCATCACGAGACTGTACGGTCCGTTTGTGTTGACCGATGGAGACCGTCTGCTTACGAGCTTGTTCCGACCGTTGAGTTTTAGTGATTGTCCGACGAGAAGCGTATCCGTCGGAGAATCAAAGCTTTGCCATACAAATTTTCCGTTGGAATCGTATATTACCATATTGCCATTCTCCAAGATTTTGATCCCCACGACGCCTTTGTTAGCCGTGTTCGTTTGCCAGACCACACGACCATCGGCTTCGGCAAGTACGAGGCTTCCGTCTTCTCCGAAAGTCAACGTCGCGTTTTCTTTGACTGGTGCGCCTCTGTTAGCTTCCCAGACCCATCGGAGAGTGGACTCTTGAGCTCTGTTTCCGATTCTGAGAGCGAGAGTGTATGCGTTTGGGGTTGTGTTGTAGAAACAGAGACGGAAGTTGTCGTTGAAGGGTTGAAAGCCACGTACGTCGGGATTGTATTCGATCGGGCTGTAATCAGTGTAGCCTCCTTCGTTGACCACTCGGAATTGGTCGTCGACGGGAACTTTGGCTTGTGCTCCGATCAAGAACACGGAGAGAGTGAAGCAGAGAGCTAATGTGATTGGGAATTCCATTTTTTGTTATGTGTTTTTGATGGATTTTGGTGTGTTTTGGGTATACATAGTGAGCTTCTATTTATAGAAGCCAAATATGTCTTTGTTTTATCGGTTTTTAAAATGTTTAAATAAATTATGAGCGACTTTTTTGGTGGTCTTTGTTTTGCTATGATTATTATATTGTTTTTGCTGGTTTTGCATCGAACATTTAAACATTTAAGAGAGCTTATCTTAACACTCAATGCTAAACCGTGCACGATTAGCTAAACCCAGTCAACAATTGAGAACGAGATCAAATGTGTTTAGCATGATGTTAAGTTTTATCAGTTATAATTCAGTAAGAGTGAGCTAACAAACTGTAATAAGGTTATATTTACAGATGACAAAAAAAAAGAAGGTTATATTTACAGATCTATTTCATACAAAACCTTCATCTATAAAGAACTTGGGAAATTTGTTTATCGTTATATTCGGTGAAAACTAAAAGTATGACATATATTTTATTTTACAAAGCCAGTCAATAATCCTTATAATTATATAGTTTCTTCTTTCTTGCACAAGTTGCAACATTAATTAAATTAATTCGAGATGGTACGAGAGCTACGTATTGAACACAGAGAAACAAACCACGCGTTCGGGGTAGGACCGAGCAACAATCACTTTTTAATTATGAGTCACCGGGAAGATGCTCGTGGTCGATTTTATCGTCGCTTCTTTGGATTTGATTGAAATTATTTTAATTTATTGACTCATGAAGCATAGATAGAATTCGAAATTCAAATACATGCAAAGGAGATAATTATTGCTGTTAATTATTTGTCTTTATGAAATTAATCTGCCACTTGTTTATAAAGAAGCTAAAGAATTTTGAAGGTGGTTTACAAAAAACAAACGGCAAGCTTTTATGTTATGATGATCTAGATGGGAATCCGGTGTTCATGTGTGTCCCAATACCCGGCGGCTTGTCAGGTGTGTGGGGCCCGTAAGACAGGTCTTATTCGACGGCTCGATTTTAAAATTTATTTTAGACAACTTTTTATGATTATTTTTTTGGTCCATGTGCCAACTTGCATCAGACATATATATTAAAAAAATGTACTGGATGGAACAATACAAAGAAAAAAACAAGAGACTTTGTTCAGCCTGGTTATAAACATGGGCCTCAGATCTAAAGGGCTTTCATTTATCATTCATCTCAAGTTGTTGGGCTTCATTCTTTATTGCTTATCTGAGAAGGTCTGCAGTCGCTAGCTTCCAATTTTCAAGCGTACGCATTGGATTCTGATTCCAGTGCGAGAATCAGAGTTTCATCGTCGACAAGGTCCTACACAAAGACCGTCAAGCCCGAATAGTTTGACCGTAGCGATGCTGAACTAATGTAATATATACGATACTAGGGAAACAACTGAAATGAACAAAATTAATGGAAGAGTTTTCAGTAATGATAGAAAACTGATGCAGAATATATGTGATAATTTTAAAATAGTGTACATGTGTAGTAAACGAGATTATTGGGTGTACGTAGAAACAAAGATTGAGGAAAATATGTAATAAACAACTACCGGATACACTTGTAAGAAATAGAATTTGAGGTTATATATGTAATAAAAAAATAGAGAGAATATTTGTACTAAAAAAATTTTGAGTAAATATTTGAAATTATTAAAACTAGAGGGAGTGTCAGTACTGAGTAATAAACAAAACGTAGGAGTATGTATTAAACAAGAATAGAAGAAATTTCTGCAATAAACAAAATACGGGACAGATATGTAATTACAAACAATATAGGAAAAATCGATAAATATATAAGACTGTAGGGAACGCCAGAAATAAACAAACGTTTGGGGAAAATATGTAATAAACTATAGCTATTCTTTTTTTTTTGTCTCAAGTGTAGATTTTATTAACGAACATATCATACATGGGCTAAAGAAAAAGCCCTATATTTTAAAACGGATTAATGAAACAGAATAAAGCAACTATAGCTATTCTATAAGTTTTTTTTGTTGAAGTCCAATTAATTTCATTGTCCAGTGTAGAATTTTAAAGGTAGAGAAAGGAAATCAAATAAAAATCATCGAGGAGCACGTCTGATTCGACAGACGACCAAGTGTTCTCGATTATCGGCGTGCGGGATTCTCTCTCTCAAAAACCCTAACTCTTATCGATCGAATTCGGCAGCGCGAGATAATGGCCAACAGCAATCTGCCCAGAAGAATCATCAAGGTTTGTTTTTCAATCTCGCTTCGATCTCATTTGACGAATCTCTCTCTCTCTCTCTCTCTCTCTCTCTCTCTCTCGCTGTCTCTTTTGGGTTCTTGATCTGGAATCCGAGGAAGCAAGAGTTAGCTGTGGCTGAGCGGGAATTCACCGAATTTTGCCATCGCCGGTCGATCTTGTCCTTGAATTTGTCTTAACTTGTTTTCTGATTCTTGTTTTCATTGTGTGATCTGATAGGAAACTCAACGTCTGCTCAGTGAACCGGGTAAAACTCTTTGATTCGTCCCGCCTTATTGAGTTATAGTTTTGATTTCAGCTGTGTTATTAATTTTGGTAGTTGAATTGTGTATCCGAAATGTGATCTTCCATGGAGTTTTGAATTTGGTAGTAGAGTAAGATAAACCCTGATTTTAACGGGGGTTCATCAATCGATTGTTGCAGCTCCCGGTATAAGTGCCTCTCCATCTGAGGATAACATGCGGTATTTCAACGTGATGGTTCTTGGTCCTTCCCAATCACCTTATGAAGGTAATCTTTTATACGATTTTTTCTACTTTTTTTCTATTCTTATGGAAAAGTGAACACGTGTAGCTGTTGGTAGATGTGTATGAAAGAGTTTTAAGTACTTCCCCAGCGCATGCTACTTCGATTTCTTACTTCTGGAAGTAATGAAATAGTCTTCTGATAATCTGAGTTTCAGTTTCTTGCATTGATGTTACAACATGTCGAGCAACGATTGCTAATGATCTTGTAGATTGTTGGGTTTAGAAGAAAATCTAAATAATGGTGATATGGATAATTATGAGCTTGTAGAACTGCACTTGATTTTATTATCATTACATTTGATTTGTTTCCTTGTGCTGTTGCGTAGTAGATGATAAGTTAATCTTGCACCCTTTTTTCTCTTCTGAATCAAGTCTGCTCGCTTTCGGAAGTTTTAACTTTTTATTGAGTGATGTTTGGCATTTGCTTCATTTTGTTTTCTAGGAGGAGTTTTCAAGTTGGAGCTCTTTTTGCCTGAAGAATACCCTATGGCAGCTCCCAAGGTAAGTTACTTGGATTTGAGTTTCTATTTTTTTTTTATTTTTTTATCACATATTATGAAATGAAGTTATGCATTCCTCTCATCCGATGGTGACTTAAATATAAGTAGTGCCAGTTATAAGACTCTAGTTATTAAGTAAATTATCTGTTGGGATATTTGTTAATGCACCAAATGATTTCTGATATCTGTGATTCTGTTGGATTATGACTGACCCAAATGTCATGTCTCAATTCTTGTAATTGTTTCTCTAGTCGTATGGGTTAGTGGATACAGTTCTTGAACGTTGGAGTTTTTTGGCAATGGTTTGTGTAGAGAGGGACATGTATCTATACTTTAATACTTGCGGGCTCTTTTAATGATTTTATTTGTAACAGGTTAGGTTTCTCACCAAGATATACCATCCTAACATTGACAAGGTCTGTTCTAAATCCTTCCTCTTTGGTTTCTGCTACCATCCACAAAACCAAACACATAGTCCAAAACTTGTGTATTTGCATGTACAGCTTGGAAGAATCTGTCTTGATATTCTGAAGGACAAATGGAGCCCTGCGCTACAAATACGAACGGTGCTCCTAAGGTATATGAATTGATCACATTAGATTCTTTCCTGCCAAAAATCATAGATTTCTTGAGGCATGACTGCATTTTTCTTATTCTTCTGATGTGTATGCCCTAAAAAAAGTATTCAAGCTCTTCTGAGTGCACCAAACCCTGATGATCCGTTGTCTGAGAACATCGCTAAGCATTGGAAGAGTAATGAGGTAGAAGCTGTGGAGACAGGTGATGTGATCTAAACTTTAAACTTTAAGCTCTAAACTTAACTCGTTACAACATCCTTTGTACACTTATTTTCTTTCTAATCCGTGTTGGTATCTCACATCCATGTGAACTATCTATGCAGCTAAGGAATGGACCCGTCTTTACGCAAGCGGTGCATGATGGATTAGAGGGTGAAAAGATCCCTTTCATCCAAAATAACATTTGGTGAAATCTATCTCAACATCATCCGAGTTATAAGAAAGCTTATATCTTGCTGGTTCTTACCCCTCATTATTATAAAAATGTGTGTTCGGCACAGGAAAGCTGTAATCTCTCAGAATCATTGTATCATTACTAATAGGGTCAAGACTCGTTTGCCCGTATTTGAAATTCTTCAAGGTTCGTTGAGTCAAAAGTATCGACTTCTCTTATGTGTCTAAGCTCTGTAAATTCCGGATTTCGCTAAAATCCAAAAAAAAGTTGATCAATGTTGGAGCAAAAAAAGTATCTTCTACAAACTAGCTGTGTGAGTCTGAGATAATAAATGAAGCTAAAAAGTAAAGTATTCATGAGATGATTATTCAAAGTTTGTAATTAGCCAGCGATGAGGTGATTTTGGAAGAAGTAGCTAAACTAAAGCTTTAGGTGGAGGAAGAAATGAATAAAGTAATCAGAAATTAATGAACACACAATTCACATTCGGCCGAACATCAGTGTGCACCGGGCCCATTACATTCCAAAAGAAAAAAAAAATATAAGCCCATTATATTAGGAGTTGGGTCGAAAAAGAATAAACTAGAAGAGCTTTACAATTACAAACCATAACACAAATTTAAGTCATAGAAAACAAATCCACCATCGTCATCATCCTAATGTAATAACTCGATATAAAAAATAAGAAATATTAAAGGAAGAGAGAAAAAGAAAAAAAACACTACCAAAGGAATCATCACCAGTAGAGTAGAGAGCGAAAAGCCACCAACCAAGAACACATTTCAGATTTCATGAAAAATATTAATGAAGCCGAAGTGAAACAGTGAGATTTTCGTCTACCAAACGTGGAAGAAGAAACTAGAAAGACTTACTACTAACTGCACTAGACGGGAATTGCGTCTACGTTCGATGAATCTTCGCATCTCAATACGATTCCTTCAAGACTTGCAGGGAATGTGCACTTACTCCATTGCCAACCAGCAGCTAATGGCTCAGTCGTTGGGACTATCATTAGCACGTTTTCATTTCTCTGCACCACTCCTATCACACTCACTGTGCTTCCTTCTTTGATATACCTGCAAATAAAAGATTTTTGAGCAACCCTTTTAAGGTTTTTGATCACTTTTTCCTACAAGTTGAGTTTTCATACCCTTCTTTAAGCCGCATAACTTGTTCATCATTGGATAAGTTCTTCTGACCCAACCACCTTACGAAATCTGGAGACGCTTGCTCGCTTCCTGGCTTAAAATCGATGACAACAGAATCATCGACGAGAGGTGTTACCTTTGCACCGTTTCCGGTTTTGACCAATGCTCTGAGCCCAGATTGGAAATCAGAAATGTAGAAGTCTACCACATGCCTCTGCCATGTATTGAAGTGCAAATTTTAGAGACATTTCACATTGGAAGACAACATTTTTCTGTGAAATGAAATATCATCTAACCTCCGCTGATCTCAGACCCCAAGTGAAGCGGCGATGTGAAGCATTGGCTGGCTTCGAACCCCATCCACGGTACTCATAGAGACAAGTAGACGTGTAAACACATCTGGGAACTCTATGGAAAGATGACTCAAGCGGCACGTTACCACAGGTCACCACCTTTTCAACAGAAAAAAATATAAGAACCAATATCATAAACATAGTAGAGACAGAATTTCCATGGAAGTAAGAACAGATCAAATTTCCCATGAGCAATGCAGCGGCAAAGGGTAAATGTTCTGTGCTTTCTGGGAGCGATGGTTAGATACTTACCCCAGTGACCTTCACGTATTGACCGTTTTTGGCAGTTCTAAGATCAGCATCAGGATAACGAGCAATGAAATCTGTGATACCACGTCTTTCACAAGATATATTCCAAATGAAAAGTGCAGCAACAACTGTGAACAAGACTGCCACAACAATGAGGAGAATTGCATTGTGAACTGCTCCAAGAATGAAGCCTCCAGCGAGGAACCCCATCACAAATATAAGTATAACCAGCCACAGCACAGGCTTGGGGAAGCTCTTCATGCAGGAAAAGTCATCTTCCGGACCAAGGGTAGTTACCGCCTGGTTATGAACAACAGAAGTCATATGTGTCTTCATCGAACCAGAATAGTCTAGGGGACCAGAAATCTTCCTAGGACCCCCGGATGAATTCAGAGGGCCAGAAGTAATTGGCCCAGATGTTATGAGACCTGTTGTTGGGAGTATAGGAATAGGGCCGGAATTTTGACGTGTTACACCACCAGATTGCGGACCAGAGGATTTCTTTAAAGGCTCCCCGTGCTTAGACAAAGGCCCAGAATTCGTTTTCTTCATTGAATTCGACCCAGCAGAAGCTAAAGAGCCAGACATACGACCAGTGGCATTAGGCACGCCTGGACCTGATTGCCCGCCACTTCTTGAAGAAGCTCCAGTTATTGGGCCAGACTTCCTTGACTTAGTCCCATCTGTCGGAATGTCAAACATCTTCCCCAATTCTCCAGATTTCTTGATATCACCACCGGTGTATGGCATGGCTGCTGAGCTCATTGTTGGAGGCTTTTCTTTGGGTTGCTCCGGCCTACCAGACACAAATAGCCCATTGCTAAGCTGGTGAGACGCGTATCTCGAACCCATTTGATTTCTTCAGGGAAACCCAAACTGGCTACAGATAGGTGAGCACCACAGAAAATGTGCAGAAACGGGAAGAATTCAAAGTCCTGCAGAAACGGGAAGATTTCAATGTGCAGAAACGGGAAGATTTTAATGTAAGTTAACTATATTAAAATACTGAATAAGAAGACATTGTCAGATAGAGAACTGCGACAAGCGAAACACTGGCCAACACCACGACAAAAATGTATCAAGAGCTTCAACAATCTATGTCCACCAAAGGAAAAAGTACCGAGAATATGCTGCTCAGGAACAACAAATACCACTAGAGCTGTTTTTACGGGTCTAGTTATCAGTTTCCCTTTCCAAGAACCTCCCCATTTATCTGACAGATCCAGCATCACTGAGATTCTGAGAACTTTTGATATACTAATATCACTAAAGATCTACAAAATTAGTGTCCCATAAAATCACAGGGGAACCAAACATAAACCGAGTATCCAGTGTTCCAAAACCCAGAAAAAAAAAAAAAAACCCTAATCACAGTTTCCAATAGTCTATCTCCTTGAAAAGTATAAGATCATTTACGTCAAACCCAGTAAGATCTCTGGGATTTAGAGGCAGGTTCCATTTCAAATCAGACACATAAGTTGGAAATCTCTAGAATACATCCAAATCAATAGAGTACAAGTAGGACTCAGATCGCCATGTAAAAAAATCCCCGAATCAGAGATTGAAGCAGCAGCAAAACGCAAAAGTAAAGCAAAACCTAAATCCCCAAAATGGACTAAATGATCACAGAAGAACAAAAACCCAATCAGAGAAAAGAAGATGGCATCGATTCACACCTGAGAGAGTGTAAGTTGCCGCCGAAAAAAAAACAGTCAAGGAAAAAAGTTGCAGCAGCGGGAGTGACAGTAGAAGATGAAAGGGAAGCAACAGTGGAGTAGCCGAGATCCCATATCCGTAGCTCACTCTCTCCGTCGTGTGGATCCCGATCTCGATCCCTTTCAGCCGCAAAAGTGGGTGCTTTGTCTCAATCTTTCTTTCTCTCTCTAAGCGCTTCAGTTTTGTTTTGGTTCTTTTTTAATTTGTACAACCAACTGGGAGAAGAAAAGGAGACGAACACACTGTTTTTTGGCCGTCTCTGTCAAAATTTTCTTGGCAAGAGTTTTGGGAGTTTTTCTATAAACTTTCTAAAAGTAAGGCCGTAAACTGTAATTATTACAAGTGGGAGTTTTTTTCATTTTTCTTGTCAATTAAAATATCTTAGCTAACAAAAAAACAATATACACATACATGGTGTACCTGAATTTATACATAATGTAGCCGAGTTTATACTATTGTAGTCGAACTTATATATGCCGTATCAGTATCTAAATATAGTATGTTAGGTAAGTTAACCAATTTTACGCGTAAATTTGTTTTTTTTTTGTTTTTTGTGTTGGATAATTCCAATTACTTGTTGGAAAGCTATCTCATTAGGAAGTTGCTTAAGAGATAGAGATAAGGATTCACAAATAAGTTCTAGATAAGGATTAGAAGATTTAGATAAAATTTGTGCATATTCCTAATAGAATAAAGAAGAGTTTGTTCCTCTATAAATAAAGATCTATGGAGAGATGTTCCTAAGACCAAGAGAGAAATTTAGTTTTGAGAGAGTTTATAAATCAATAAAGAAAATTTGTTCTTTATATTCTTTTTTATACGATTTGAATTGGTATCAGAGCTTAAGTCGAAGACTCGATCAAGAA
>OVAY01000106.1:0-78621 GCA_900406395.1 Kernera saxatilis
TATCAAAACTTAACTTCATTTTATTTAAATTTAATCAAATTCTTAATTTTCTCATAATTTCGGATATCCGAACCGAACCGAACTCGAACCGGAACCAAACCGAATCCGAACCGAAATTTTAAAATATCCGATCAGTACCAATTTTCTAAAACCGAAATATCTGAAATCCGAAATATCTGATCCGAACCCGATCCGAATATCCGAACGCCCAGCCCTAGGCTCAACCACAAAGTCAAACCGAAAATGGCTGACCTGAAATCGAGCTCTGCATTTTTTTTTCTTATGAAATTAGGGGTTGAATCATCTTACACTTCACGGATTAAATCACTAAAAAACTTTATCCTTCTTCCTTATTCTTCACGGATTCATTAGAGGCTCTCTCTCTCTCCCTTGTGAAGCAGAACAGATCTAAAATCTGGGGAGCAAAAATGGAATTTCTGTTAACAGTTGCGGAACTAGGCCTCTCGCTCCTGCTGATCGTCTTCTCCGGATTTATCTCCGTCGTCGTTTTTGAAGCTTGGAGAAGGAGACACAGTAACATGTACGTTTACACCACTTCTTCGAATTTCTGATTTGCTTTTTCTCTATTCTTGGCTTCTATTACTGTATCTTATCCTGCTTTGCTTTTGTTACGATTTCTGGGAAAAACATTGATTTATTTGTTTTGGATTTTCCCAGTTCTGTCGAGACCGTGACTGCACTCGAAGATCCGAAATCCTTAAAACAGGTATCATCTGATTCATTATCGTTTCGGATTAATGTTCTCACTTTAGTTTTCTGGGATTTGCTGTTAGTGTGGCAAAGAACGATGGTACTTGAAACTCAGTTGTTATAGTTAATGGAACTGAGATTTTCGCAATAAAGGTCTGCATTGGCAATTTGGATACTTGATTCGTGTTGCGCTAGAACGTTTAAGACGAGAGCTTTGACATTATGTAGGAGTTTGTCTAACCACTTATATGTCGAAATCAGCTCTCTTTTTACTGTTTGCGAATGCTGAAGCTTCACATTCAGCTGTTTGTAGAAAGAAATGCGTTTGCTCAGGTTGTAAATGTAGTCTTCCAAGGGGAACTGTTTCCATTGGTTTTGCGGTTACTGTATTAAAAATTGCATTTTGGTTTGTGAAAAGAATCTTAAAAAGTTGCGTGGTATAATGCTAGATTTAGCTGGTGGTGTGATACTTGATAAGTGGTTGTCTGGTTGATGGATAGTCTCGTTCAGACACAGACTTTGGACAATCTGAATCCACACATTAATTAGCGCTCTGTCATATTGGCCGGTATCTGGCATTTTGCTGAGATGGAAGAATCCGTTTTCGCTTTTCCTGACACTTCTTTCAACTTTATCATCAGATTCCCTGCCCTCATATCTCTGACCCTGCGGATAAGTATTTGTCATTGATAGTTCCGGCATTTAACGAAGAGCAGAGACTTCCTGCAGCTCTTGAGGAAACAATGGAGTAAGTTAAAATTTTTTTGACTTGTTTAGAACTTTTTCAGGATTTTGTGTATCTGCTTCCACTCGTGAGAAGTTTGCTTCTCTTGCAAAACAGCAGAACAAGTTTATTAATGCATACTACAGAGGCATAATTGTAATTCGCCCGTGGTTTGCAGTTACCTTCAAAATCGTGCATCACGGGACAAGAGTTTTTCTTTTGAGGTGAATCATTTTCCATTCATCTGTTTTATCTCCTTTCAATTCATTAAGGTTGATTCTTAACCTATATATGGCCTTTGTTATGGTGAATATGTATGAGCTTTTCAAGGGTCTTCACTGTATTCCTTAAATCCATATGCATCAGTGCAGTAAGTTTTGTTTTTCTTTCTAGGTGGTGATTGTTGATGATGGAAGTGTTGATGGAACAGAAAGAGTAGCTTTTGATTTCGTTAGAAAGTACACAGTTGACAACATAAGGGTTATACCCCTTGGAAAGAATCAAGGGAAAGGAGAAGCTATAAGAAAAGTGAGTTCAACTCGTAGTGGCATGCAACTCTATTTATTTATTCTATGTGAGACTGTATACTTGCTATTTCATTCTAAAAAGGAAAATTAATCGAAGCTTTCTACTTTTTGAAAGCATTAAATAGGGAATGATGCATTCGCGTGGTGAGCTACTTCTCATGTTGGATGCTGATGGAGCAACTAAAGTAACAGACCTAGAAAAACTTGAAAATCAGGTTTGCCTAAGTTTTGGCTATCGAATTTTCAGACAGTCTGGAAACTGTGTTGCAAATTTCCTGATCTCCTATAGCCTCTCAGATCCATGCAGTAGCCAAAGAAGAAAATTCAATCAGAGATCCAGCATCAAAGCATATGGATTTTAGAATAGGTGATGTGCAAGTATCCGCATTTGGTTCTCGTGCTCATCTTGAGGAGAAAGCTCTTGCTACAGTAAGTTTTGCAAACGTCTGATCTAGTTACAACATCATTCTTTGTCTATGCACACACACAGAAGCATATACATGTCCATAATTGATTTCTGTCTGTACATCTCAGAGGAAATGGTATCGCAACTTTCTGATGAAGGGTTTCCATCTTGTGGTTTTGTTGGCTGCTGGTCCTGGAATTAGGGATACACAGGTGGCTATTTTTTTAAATCTCATTTGTTGTTTGCTTCTCCAGTCGACGTAATTGCGCTGTTTCACAGAGCCATGTTTTTTGCAGTGTGGCTTCAAGATGTTTACTAGAGCTGCTGCTAGAAGACTTTTCACAAACATCCATCTGAAAAGGTATGTATAATGAATTGATGATGATGAACTAGCAGTAGAAATATCAATAAGAGTATCCCATTTTTAATCGGTGTCTGTGCAGGTGGTGCTTTGATGTTGAGTTGGTGTTCTTGTGCAAGCGTTTTAATATTCCAATGCTTGAGATCTCTGTGAACTGGTCTGAAATTCCGGGGTCTAAAGTCAATATGTTGAGCATTCCCAACATGCTTTGGGAGCTTGCTTTAATGTCTGTGGGGTACAGAACTGGAATGTGGAAGATCCGTCACGCATGACAGACATCGACAATATACATAGAGCATTTTCCTCTTGGGGGAAAATTTTCGGTCCATGCGAGGTTATAGCAGAGAGGATACTACTTTTCATGTCTTTTGATCAAGCAAAGGTTATAGAAAATTGTTAGGTCTTTCTTTCAATAGATGTAATAATAATCTTAACGAGATTATAAATTTATGTGATCAAACTATTACAGCCCCCTGGGTTTTGCATCTGCTATCTACTCTTTGATTTTTGCATCTCCCTTCATGCCATGAACTAAAGATTTCTCCACCTTCAGGTACTAAACAATCTCTTAGCTAAGAAATTCTTAAACTTCAATGCCAGCCTAAAACGATCATTTAATAAAATATAGAAGAAATTAAGGTATGAAATTTAAACTACCATGGTACCATTAGTGACAAGAAAAAGAAAAAAATTACTAACTGCTTTTCCGGTTTATGTGTGGACGACGAAGAAGACGAGAGACTACAACGATTTTACCTGTAAACCGCCAAAAACCTGTAAATGCATCCTCGTCGACTGTGAAATGGCACTTACCTGCACTGCCCTCCTCCGTATGCTCCGGGAATGTAAGAACCTCCGGTTTCTTCTTCAAGTTCACGGCAGCTTGATCGTCTCAGGCCTTAAACCCCATAACCAGCTCGTAAACGCTTATTCTCTCTTTCAAAGACCAGACCTTTCTCGCATCGTCTTTAATTCAGTTCGAGACCCAGGTGTTGTCTTGTGGAATTCCATGATCAGAGGATACACTAGAGCCGGTTTATACAGAGAAGCTCTCGAATTCTTCGGCTACATGTCAGAGGAGAAAGGTATGGATCCAGACAAATACACTTTCAGTTTCGCTTTGAAGGCCTGCGCCGGATCTATGGACTTGGAGGAAGGTTTGCGAATACATGATTTGATTGCCGAGATGGGTTTTGAGTCTGATGTGTATATAGGGACCGCGCTTGTTGAAATGTACTGTAAAGCTGGCGACTTGATTTCTGCTAGACAAGTGTTTGATAAAATGCCTGAGAAGGATACCGTTACTTGGAACACTATGGTTTCGGGGTTGGCCCAAAATGGATGTCCCGGTGAAACCTTGCGGGTGTTTCGTGATATGCATTTGAGTTGTGTTGACATTGATCATGTTAGTCTCTACAATCTGATCCCTGCGGTTTCAAAGCTAGAGAAGAACTATGTGTGCAGATGTCTTCATGGATTTGTGATTAAAAAAGGTTTTACCTCTGCTTTTGCTAATGGGTTGATCGACATGTATTGCAAATGCGCAGACTTATATGCTGCTGAATGCATTTTTGAAGATGTGTGGAGCAAGGATGGCTCTTCGTGGGGCGCAATGATGGCAGCTTATGCACATAATTGGTCCTTCGAGGAGGTACTGAAGTTGTTTGACCTCATGAAGCACAATGATGTTAGAATGAATAAGGTAGCTGTAGCTAGTGCTCTTCAAGCTGCTGCATATGTAGGAGAGTTAGAGAAGGGGATTGCAATTCACGAATACGTAGTACAACAAGGAATGATGGGTGATGTCTCGGTTGCAACTTCTCTTATGAGTATGTATGTCAAATGTGGTGAGTTGGAGATAGCAGAACAGCTGTTCACCAACATTAAAGACAGAGATGTTGTTTCTTGGTCTGCCATGATTGCTTCGTTTGAGCAAGCAGGGCAACACGAGGATGCTCTCTCTTTGTTTAGGGATATGATGAGAATAAATGTCAAGCCTAATACTGTAACCTTGACAAGTATACTTCCGGCTTGTGCAGGAATAGCCGCCTCTAGATTAGGTAAGAGCATACATTGTTATGCTATAAAGGCTGATATTGAGTCTGAGTTGGCAACTGCCACAGCTATTATTTCAATGTATGCTAAATGTGGTCTCTTTTCTCCCGCGGTCAAAGCTTTTGAAAGACTGCCAATTAAAGATGTTGTAGCATTCAACGCTTTAGCACAAGGGTATATACAGATTGGTGATGCCAGGAAAGCATTTGATGTGTACAATAACATGCAGTCACATGGAGTATGCCCAGACTCGGGAACTATGGTTGGTATGCTTCAAACTTGTGCATTCTCTAGTGACTATGATCGAGGTTCTTGTGTGTATGGGCAGATTATAAAGCATGGGTTCGATTCAGAGTGTCACGTGGCACATGCTCTGATCGATATGTTCACCAAATGTGATGCCCTCACTGCAGCAAAATCCTTGTTTGACAAGCGTGGATTCGAGAAAAGTAATGTATCTTGGAATATAATAATGAATGGGTACTTACTCCATGGCCAAGCTGAAGAAGCTATTGCAGCTTTTCGTCAAATGAAGGTTGAGAATTTTCAGCCAAATACAGTCACATTTGTTAACATCTTACACGCAGCAGCACAATTAGGAGCATTGAGAGTAGGGATGTCGGTTCAAGCCAGTCTCATCCGGTTTGGAGTTTGTTCCCACACGCCCATAGGAAACAGCCTAGTTGATATGTATGCGAAATGTGGAATGATCGAATCTTCCGAGAGATGCTTTATCGCGATAAGGAACAAAGACATGGTTTCATGGAACACTATGCTATCTGCTTACGCAGTCAATGGTTTAGCAAGCTGTGCGGTCTCACTCCTCTTGTTTATGCAAGAAAACGAACTCAAACTAGACGCTGTTTCCTTTCTTAGTGTTCTTTCAGCTTGTAGACACGCGGGGTTAGTTGAAGAAGGAAAGCGAATGTTCAAGGAAATGGAAGAGAGACACAAGATCGAAGCAGAAGTTGAACATTACGCGTGTATGGTTGATCTGTTAGGGAAGGCTGGTTTGTTAGGTGAAGCTGTGGAAATGGTGAGAAGAATGAGAGTGAAAGCAAGTGTAGGAGTGTGGGGAGCTTTACTGAGTTGTTCAAGAATGCATTGTAATTTGTGGTTAAGTAATGCTGCATTGTGTCAGCTTGTTAAACTTGAGCCACTAAATCCTTCACATTATGGTCAAGAGCGGAGATTAGGAGATGCTAATGATGGATCAAGAATCAAGAAAATTCCTGCTTGTACTTGGATCCAAGTTTAAGAATATTGCTTTTTTTTTTTGTTCTTCTTCTGGATTATGTAGATTCTATACTGTATATAATCTGTATCCAGGATTGCAAATTGAGAGGCAATTTGTACGGGGATTATTGTTGAAGTGGATATATACCGTAATATACAGAGCTAATCATCAAGGGTCCATAGCTCAGTGGTAGAGCAATTGACTGCAGATCAATAGGTCACCGGTTCGAACCCGGTTGGGCCCTTCTTTTTTTTTTTTTTAATTTTAAATTATATTTTATTTTTCGGAAAACAAATTTTTTATGGGATTCGTAATTAATTAGCGCAATAAATAGACAGTTCATCTTCTTGTTCTATTTATTCTCCGTCGAAAAGCCCAAGTTTTTAACTCTTCCACGGTTCTACCTAAAACCCACTCTGCTATTATTCATCGTACACTCGCTTTAACTTTGGTAAGTTCGCTCAGTTTCAAGCGAGTTTGATTGAGAAAATATAGTTGAAACTGAAACCAGCAGGTTCACTTTCTGTATTATTCTTCCAAGACCCAATTTTTATGGTTCTTGATCATTAAGTTTCTTTCTGTCATGCAAAAGCATGGTAAAGTGTAGTAAGTACTCAATGAGTTTGAGCTTCTTGTGAGTTAATTGCATTGTTGATAATCAGTTTTTGACTTATAAAACACAAACCTTTTTTTTTATTTGTTTATAGGTTACATTGCAGAGTTGGAATATGTGGATGATCACAGATCCGCTAAGATTGTGGTTGAGCTTAATGGAAGGCTTAACAAATGTGGTGTTATCAGTCCTCGATTCGATGTTGGTGTCAAGGAAATCGAAGGATGGACCGCTAAATTACTCCCTTCAAGACAGGTGAGAAACAAACCATTCTCTCATTGATGTATTGAATCTTCCTCACAATGCTTTGTGATTACAATTGAGACAATCCATGTTTTTGTATTGTCATAATTAATTATGTGATCTGAGAAAGTAATGTGTATGATGATAATGAGCAGTTTGGGTACATTGTCCTGACGACATCAGCTGGAATCATGAATCATCAAGAGGCTAGGAGGATAAATGTTGGCGGTAAAGTGCTGGTTTCTTCTACTAGAGGTTTTTTTTTTGTTTTTTGTACTTATATTACTTTTTTAGCTATTTATTTATTTTCTTGTCGAATTGAGATCCTAGGAAACCTTGTTTTTTTAAAATAAATTATCTTGATCCCAAGTTTTTTTTCATTTGCTTTCTGAATGGATTGTGGGTTTTATTAAAAAAATGATTAAATACAAAGTTTGTATTTTTACTTTTTACAAACATAATTTGAACGGGAATGACAATTCTGATTGAGAAATTGACTTTTAACTCATATTCTACGATAATTATATAAACAAAGTTTTACTAAGAACTTGAAGCTAAAAAGTATAAAAACTGAACAAAATCAGAAGACAAGTGAAAAGTATAATTGGTATTCCCATTTTTGCCCCCTTTACTTTGCTATTTATAGGGGAAAACAAAAGACGAGTGAGTCCCTTTAAAATTTCAATACAGACTGATTCCTTTATTTTTGGCTGCTCCATCTAATCTATATATATCTTTGTAAAGGCATTCGCGATTTCGAATCGTAATCTTCCTCTTTCCTCCTGAATCCCTAAAACTGAAACATATCTCGAAAACCTAGCCGCCGCCCATGGACGAATCCGCCATCAAAGTAATCTTCTTCCCCTTATGGCTTCCTTCTTTTTTCTTCCTCTTAATCTCTGTTTCTTGACCAATAAGTTAACTAGTAGAATTTCTGATTTACTACCTTAGGGGCTGGACCTGAACGGTAGTGATTTGGCTGCCATGAGAGCTCGAAGAAGCCCGTAAATTGTTTTTTTTTTTTTGTTGAGATTTTGTTATCTGTAATTTAGATGTGTTGTTCTTGTGTTGATACAATATGCAAATAAATTATTGCAGTAGCGTTAAGATTGTAGTCAAGGGGTATGACACTTGGGTTTCTGTGGATTGTGTGGAGAGCGAGCTGCGTAAACATTTCTCTTCATGTGGAGAGATCGTCTGTGTTTCTATTGCTTATAACCGTGAAGACCGTTCTCCCAAGAGGTTTGTGGCTTGTTCCTCCAGTTTTTGACCCAAGCTCTCAAGTTATGTATATGCTTTAACGAAAAACTTGTTTTTGTTACAGAGTTGGTTACATATATATTCTGGGAGACGGCGCAGAAGAGAAGGCGCTGCAACTGAATGGAAGTGAGATGAAGGGACGCAAACTAGTTGTTACTTCACCACCACCCGAGACTTTCGTTAAATTGACTCCTGAAATGTCTGCTAGGTTAGCCGAAGCCGATCGAATGTTTAGGTAAACTGATCAGTTTTTGGTATCTGTAAAAGTGTTGTCTTGTTCTTGTCTTGATGATATGCAAATTATTTCAGAAGCGAAAAGATTGTTGTTAGGGGGTATGACACTTCGCTTCCTGAGGATGATATCAAGAGCGCCTTGACTAACCATTTCTCTTCATGTGGAGAGATCGTGGGTCTCACTCTATTCCCCGAACATAATGCTTTAATCCGTTCCCCCAACGGCGAGTGGGTGGCTTCTTCTTCCTCCTGGTTGTCATCTTTTCCCTTAAATGCTAACTTTTTTTGTTTTTTTTTTTGTCAAACCCACCCCTTTAAATACTAACAAAAGTCTTGTTTTTGTTGATTTTTACAGCGACGCCGTCATTTATATTCTGGGAGAAGGCGCAGAAGAGAAGGCCCTGCAACTTAGTGGAAGTGACATGGGAGGATGCAAACTAGTTGTTGTGCCTTATTTTATCCCACCCTCAGAACGCACACCCCTCGCCAATATTCCTCGTGGCTATACGATCCCGGGTACATAAATATCTTCTTCATTCTTGATTCTTGGTAACAAAGTAAGGCTTCTCATTAATTCTTGTTTTATTTTAGCTCGGTGTGCCAAACTTAAGAAGAAGAAGAAGAAGAGGACGGACCGTAACAGGAAGAAGACTAGGAAGTAGAAAGCTCTTCCTCTTACAAGAAGACGAAGCTTTTTGGTGATGCAATGCAACCTTTTTTTTTATTACTTCGGTCTTTTTTATGTTATATATCGTTGGTAACCTCAATAATCATTATCTGCCTATGTATGATCAATTATCATCATCTGCCAATGCTTTTGCAATTTAAAAGAAAGATTATCTATAATTAAAGAAAATGATTACATGTTTGAAATATTTGAAGCCCGAAATACCTCTGAGTTCCTCTCCTTGAATCCACTTGAAATTGCACAAGCAAGAGAGATATTGGTTTGTCTGACCCAAGCAGGAAATCGAAGGATGGACCGCTTAAATTACTCCCTTCAAGATAGGTGAGAGAAACAAACATTCTTCTTATTGAAGTATTGAATCTTCCTCACAATGCTTTGTGATCACAATTGAGACAATCCATGTTTTTGTATTGTCATAATTAATTATGTGATCTGAGAAAGTAATGTGTATGATGATAATGAGCAGTTTGGGTACATTGTCCTGACGGCATCAGCTGGAATCATGGATCATCAAGAGGCTAGGAATTACATTTTTAGCTATTTATTTATTTTCTTGTCAAATTGAGGTCCTCGGAAACCTTGTTTCATTAATTCTTGATCCCAAGTATTTTCCATTTGCTTTCTTAATGGATTGTGATTTAAATTAAAAAATGATTAAATACAAAGTTTGTATACACTAAAGACATTTTCTTTACACTATTAAAGAGGAGATTGCACGAGGACAAATTTGTTAAGAGAAGATTTTAATAATAAATATATAGGATATGACGAGAATTTTAAATAAATATAATGAATATAGTGAACAAAGATATTTTGGAAATGGCGTAAAATGCAGCAATTTCTACTCCATAATAGTAGAGACGTTTTGTTTTGTTTTGTTTTTTTTTTTTTTTTTTTAAGTAGAGATGTTTGCGCGTGAAATCCTGGAAAATGCATTGCACCTCTTGATACGTAAAAGTAGTTGGCACAAAACGCTCTTCCTTATAAACAAGTCCTCTCTTCTTCTTATATATTTTTATTAACCATGCTCCTCTTCTCATACATCTACTTCTTTTTCTTTTTATTTTCGTTTAGTTGATACATATTTTTTTTCTTACTTTCATAGCTAATATCCGTTCTGGTCTTTGCCATCGTGTCACTCTCCCTCAAGATGTCAAATCTCCACCGCCATGTCCTATCTCCTCCATCATGCCAAAAATTTTATTTAGAAATACTCTACTAAACAAGATTAGAGTCCAATTATACAACTATCAAAAAGATCTAAAGCAAAGAAAACAACTATCAAACGCATGTTGGAATAAGATTTTCTGGGTATTGAAATGCAATCAGAACCCTATATTTATACAATTATCAAAAAATCTAAAACAGCAAGCTGGAAAAAGATTTGTAGTGTATTGAATAGCAATCAGGAGCCACATTCATACAACAATCAAAAAGATCTTAAACAATCAAAATTAAACGCTATACAACCACCGCCATTCTGAAAAAAGAGGATGATGTGCCCAAATTCTATATTCGTGCGATGATTGTTCATACCCCAAATCGCTTCAAAAACTATGTTAATTATAAAGCCCAATTTCTTCTGTCTTTGGAAAGATCTCATGTACAACGACATTGTTGGAAAATTAGTTTATTGCCCAACAAGGTATAAGGGTTATCTAGATATTATCATGTGATGGTGTTATGTCCGCAAATGTTTTTTAGTTTTGTCTAAAAATAAAAAAAACATGTGTTTTGTATGAATCTTTATGACTTAGATTGTGCTCTTTTGTGATTGTCTTAGACCTCTTCTGATAATTGTTTAAGCTACGCAAGTTAAGACTATTGAAGAATTCAAAAAAATTTTACCCAAAAATTTCCGGTAGCTGCAACTATCTTAGTTTATCGCTCATATGAAAATATTGTGGGAAGATCCCTTTACTCTCCAGCAAAGTATGAGGAGTTCTTACACTACTATGTGATGGTGTGCTGTTCACATAGAGTGAACAGCAGAGAGCAACATTTTTTCGAGTTCCAAGACTCTTATGGAAAACAATGGGGGAACAAATGTTTTGTGAGGGTGGCTAAAGGGAAGGGGTTGATTGTGGAGTTTGTTGAGTTCATCCTGTGAGGTAGATTCGATTTATTCTTTGTCCTCAAATGTTTATGTCTTTGACCATAAAAATTTCATAATCGTTGTAGATTGGTTGTCTTTTGTTATTGTGATTGTGAGAACAATTTGTGATGAAGTTTTTAATTTCAAGTGGACATAATGGAACAAGAAGACTATTGAAGCATTTTGGAGTCTTTCTCATATGTTTATCTTTTTTTAAATTAAAAACATTTTAAACTTGTGTTTAAACTTATCTTTAGCTTGAAGTTGTGAAGAAGTCGAAAATTTCGAAACTAAGATTTTACTTCTAGGAAGCGAAGACTATTGTATAATTGGTATTCACATTATCCTTATAAGCATTCCCAGTATCCAAAATCCCCTTGCTATTTATAGGGGAAAACAAAAGACTAGTAACTTTAATATTTCAATCCAGACTGATTCCTTTCTTTTTGGCTGCTTCTTCGGTCTCAATGCCTCTTCTCTCCTCTATACTTCTACATACACTCCGATAACATCTCCACAACTTCACAGACATTGGATATACAGACACAGCTTTTCTCAAGAAACTCTCAGCTCTTGTCTTGAAACCATTGATGTTGCACAATATTTCTCCCGCCTCTACCCATATATACTCAGGCGCTACTGGCATGGCACAAGAAATTGTACTCACCAGATTTAGACCTGCCCAGAAATGAATACCCGAGGAACCAGAATCCGAATGTCTCTCTTCTTTCCTTAATAGCTTACTCACAGACAAAGCCAGCGGGTAATTACACGGAACCAACCCCAAAATTGCTTCCACAAAATCCACCAATTCTTTTTGTTTACTCAGCTTCTCGGGTACAAGAGATGGTCCGTGCCATGCTTCGAGAACAACATTTACCACTAAGAGTTCAGATGAAATTGGAGCCAGAAGGTTACTTACTAGCTTCCTGACCCTTGGTTTCTGAACGCTGTTGCTGATGAATTTCCACGATAGTGGCTCTTTTACAGGTAAAGAACTTGCTCGGTCCAAATAAGAGTTGAGTAATCTCAATTGTAGGTTGATCGAAAATTCACCTGTTGCTTGCAACTCGTTGATTAGCTGAAACACAGCATGTTCTCTCAGGCAATGCATAAAATGCTCAGGAGCTGTAACTTTTAGTGCTTGGTCAATGGCCGAGCAAGCACCGGTCCAGTTACTTTGCAGTAGATTATGGAGAGAGAGATTAAGATATCCAAACATCACTTCCACCTGATCCGATGAAACATTCAGATCTGATAAAGCTGATTTCAGAAAACTACCATTACCTTCTTCTACTTCTTCTTCTTCTTCTTCATTAGTCAGTACTGTCTTATTCGTACAGGACAATACATCACATACAGACACATACCAACGGGACATGAGTTCTCTTGCCAAGTCATAGCTTCCTCCTTGTAGAGCATATTCAGCGTACTGATTCCAAATCCATTGTATGCCTGAAGCCTCTTCTGGTTCCTGCTTGAGAAGCTCTTCAAACCCAGACAACAATGTTGCCTCATTTGGTTTCATCCTAGCTGCTAACAGTTTCAGCTCTAAGCAAGCTGGGTAGAGTTCAACTGATGCCTTCACAATGTCCCTACACTTTTCTAACTCATCAACTGCAATCATAAACAGGGCGTGGTTTAGAGCAAATAGCCCGGCAGTTCGCTTTTGTATTCTACTTTCTGACGACCCATCGCTAGTGCAAAGTTCTTCTGAACGCATCCCTCTATCAAATAGTCTGAGAGCCATCTGCTTCAGATCACCAACCAAATTAACTGAAGGCCATTCTATTTCTAGTAGTTCCTTCTCCATCTCAAGTCTTTGGACAACAGAATCAGGCAGCTTCCTGTAAATAACTAAGTACACACAACAAATCCAGAACACACATTTGTCAGAATATGTTAAGCATGTCAGAATGTGAGACATCATTGAAAAGTCAGGATCATCAGAAACTGCTGCTGGCTCCAGAAGCTTGGATATTCTCTGGATTGCCTTTGAAACATTCCCAGAAATGCACAAAAGGTTGAACATCTGCAACAAAAGATCTAATATGCAAGCGCTGGCATGATTCCTGTCAGTAGACCCAGACGCATGGTTGCAGAGCGCCGTGAGGGAAGCATCATACGCAATTAACTGATCGCTAAGTTGTCCTCGACTGTTGATGTACATAAGCCATATTACGTATGATCTGCTACATAGTTTGACCTGAAAAGTTATCCCATATAAACCAGGCGGCAAAATTGTGAAGCAGTAAAGCATTCCATAGCAAAGATGCAAAGTTAACGAGTAATTTGGATAATGTACTGACGATGAAGATATGCACATCTCTATATAAGACTATAAGTTTGAAAACTGTAAAACACTAGGAGAAACCAGTGCCACCAAACTGGATTAATTTGAGTGTATCAAAATTACCAATGTTCTTATTTTATGATATATATATATATATATATATATATATATATATATATATCATGCAAACATACACAAACAATCAATCATAATATGCACCCGTGTGGCTATGTAGATGCAGGCAATATCGCAGCAGGAGATAACATACCCCATAAGAAAACATATCTCTCCCATCTGATCTTTCATATGCATAGTAAATCAGGAGATAAACAGTCCAAAGAATCTCAGAAGTTGGGTCACCTTCAAGACCTCGTGAAAGCACAGAAAGGGCCTGAAAAATGTGCGGCCAGGGTTAGAACGAGAGCTAAAATTGATACTACACGATATTTACAGGAATAAAACAACATTGCCTGGATCAAGCCTTCTGACTGGTCAACTTCCCGCCAGAAAATAATAAGAGCCATTTCCACGGGTTCAACAGCAGCATCTGAACCTTGTTTACGGAGATTCTACGAATGCACCAAGCAGGTCAGTGCAAGATGGTAGTAAGAACATCAATAAAAGAATACAGAAAGGGTCAGATCTGCAGCTAGCTATTCGCATAATTAAAGGCTAAAATAACGAGAAAACAAAGACAAACCATCAAGCTATGTTTAATCCTGAAGTATGATGAGTGTGTTCTTGAATTTCCTAGGACCTCAATTCGACCTTCATTTTCCCTTGCAGGTATATTCTTGTAAAGCGAGTTTGATGCGGCTAGGCAGACACTCACGTGCTTCCACCATATTTTCCCATGTCTTTGAGACAGAACGGACTCATACGACCACGAATCAACCTTCATCGTATCCAAGTGGACAAGATAAGTTGGTGAAAACACCACGTCAAAAATCTGGGATCCTCTCGCAGAATTTTGTTTTCTCTGATGTAAACTTGAACCGATTCTACCATCTGCAACACCAACAAATTAGGAATACTAACAAAGAAATATCATTTCTAGAACTCTTAAATACACATTTTCTGCCGTACCAGGAGGATCAATTAGACTTTGATGCATACTGTCATCAGAGAAATCTTTGAAATGTTGCCACGAACATTCATCATTATTGCACCTTCCACGTAACTCGTACATGCAGAAAGGCCGAAAAGGGTCCACCTTCAAATTACAGGTGTAGAAGCCAATTTTTTTCTCATATACTGGAGTTTCAATCAAGCTCCTACATTGTCTTTCATCACTGTGTAGGTTATATGACTTGTGTTGAAGTGTATATTCTGGTCCCAGAGACGTTATAGAAGACCCAGGGACTTTTAGATGATGAATTGTGCTCCGAAATAAAGGGCCTGGCAAAACTACAGACGATAAAGAATCATCCCCTGGTAAAATCTTATGGGACTCCATATCTATAGATGATTGAAAATTTAACATATTTTCCTCGATTGCACGCCGTTCAACTGGTGGTTCAGAGGGACTTCCTTGAAGTTTATTGGCGCCTGGCTCTGAAATTGAAAACAGGAAGTCCTGTTACTAAAAAAAAGTGAAGCACATGGAGACCACGCATTGGTTCAGCCATCTCGGACAATGCTATGGGAACGCATTTTTGAGCCACCGAATTTGGCGCCAGCATTTGCTGCCCGCATTTTAGCTCATTCATCTCCAAGAGTATCCCACTTGAAAGCATAATAAGGTTGCAAATTGACCATGCTATTTTTCCCCCTTTTTAAAGTGAATGCCCAGCCAGTATCACCTTGGACATTATATTAAAACTAAGCAAAATGGCAATCACTTATAAATAAACTACTTACCTCTAGAATCATTATGCTGATATTTGTCTGAGACAGGACTACTGTCATCTCTCTGGGTTCGTTCACTTGCAACATCACTTTCATCCCCTTTCTCTATCACAGTCTCTCCATTGAAACATGTGCCACCACTAGATTCTGCCCTCATACCTAGACGCTCAAACAATTTAGATCTTAATGATGCTTCGAGAAGCAAAGAATTCTGATTGCCTAGAGTTTGCTCGAGATTTTCCGCGTGATGCCCAAGGTTACCCTCGGTAGATCCGTGGTCAACTGGAAATGACTCGTCATCTGGCAAAATGTTTGCATCACTTGACGGGGAGCATAGTCTACTTGCAGTTTGCTTGTTACTGCAAGGCAATCCATCCGAAGTACTAGCATCAAGATCACTGCACGGTTCTGAACCCAGATTCTGTCCACTATGGGAGCGAGGTAGAGGATGACTACCACCATATTCATTGTTATATCTGTGGTTGCTTTCTAGATGAGTATGCTGAGGGATGTCAGTTTTGGTTGCCAAATCAGTGTTTTTAGTACCATTATTCAAGAAGTGAAATCCAGTTTCAGGGTGCTCGCATTGAATAGAAGGCAACAACAATCTGGAGTCGTGCACAATGAGAGATCCATAATGAGCAGATAAATTTTCTCTCTTACTGTAAAGTTCTGCACATCTGGCATTGGCTTCAATCAAAGATCTCTGTGCCTTTCTATAAACCTTAAGAGCATTTCTTTCTTCAATTTCACAAAGTCGTCTATGTTCTTGTGCTTCCTCCAACTCTCTGTCAAGAGATTCCTCTAGATTCGTCAAAGATAGCATACCCAGTTGACTATGTCCAAGAGCAGTTGTATTTCCCGGGATGTTCCAGAGGCCAGAATTGTTCAAAGAAGGCTAAATTGCAAGCAGAAAACAAAAACAAAAATCGAAAAGTAAGGATCACAAAATCCTAACAGCCCCCTCCAACTGGTTATTTAAGGATATAGGAAAAAAACCTGATGGTTTCCATTGACTATTTTAACCAACTGATCACTTGACACGCTCCTATCAACATTTTTCATGGTTTCCAGTTCTCTTGAAGTCATATGAATAGTAACATCTGGCTGGCCATATCTTACACCTTCGAAATTATTTGCTTTGCTCTGGAACAAAAAGAAATACAATTAAAGTGGGATAAACAAAGTGCGTGAAACTAGACATAGTTAAATAATCTTAGAGTTGATTATTCCAATTCTAGTAAAGGAGAAAATACAAAGCGATGGTGACACATACTGCGTTTTTTTGTAAGACACTCGAGCTTGTATTTCCTTCTACAATATGCTGAGAAATAACAGGCGGATCAATCTCATCACTATTTCTCTCAAGGTGTTTGCAACTAGCATTTGCATTGATACCTGCAGAAAACATCACAGTCAGGTGATACCAGATGTAGGGAAAAAATCAAAACACTTAATTCCTCAACCAAGATAGATTTTAGTAAAACAGCATCAAGACACCTGGCAGTACACTTTTACCGATGCCTGGCGCTTTCATTGATGCAGCACCAGATGCTGGAACTCTGTAATCAATAACAGGCTGACTTGTGTCAATTCCACTAATTCTTAAGCGCTTCTTGGCAGGTTCGTTTGGTTCTAGCTGTTTATCATCAACAGAAACCATACTGAATCTCCTTGCTGGACTAATTTTAGGATTAAAAGCATCCTTCTTTGGCTGTGCAGCCTTAAGCTTCAGCTCACTTTCCCGAAGTGCAATCTGCTGCCTCAAATCCTGAAGTTTGTTGCTATTGGGCTCCGCAATCTGTTCAGGACACTGTGAATCTTTGGTAACCTTCCTTTGAAAGGTATGAATATTTTTATTGGATTTCATTTCCTTGGCAAATGAAAGGTTGGAAACTTTAGAAGTCGCAGCATGACTAAAAGTGCTAGTGGATGATGCCTTCTTTGTTATTGCTCTATTATCAATTTGTCTTGGTCCTTTCAATTTTGTTTGTAATAATGTAGACGGGTTTCTATTCCCAGACTTGGCTCCCTTTGATTGAATCTTCGATGTCTGTGTCTGTCTTTTACTATCAGATTCACTACCACTATCATCGTCTGAGAAGTTTATCACAAGGTTGTTGTTGTTGCTCCTTAAAGGAAATTTCTTCCCATGAATGGCAGCAACAGATACCGCTTGCTTCTTCTCAATTATCCGGCCTCCAGGGTGGATCAGCTTCGATGGTGTAGCATCAGCAGGTTTAATTAAAGATCCACCATTTCCTGACAAATCATAATAAATAAAAAAAGAGTTAGTTTGTTTAATAGGCAACTTCCATTGAGAACAGTTTCAAACGACTTCAAAATATAATCTATATTTATATCTTAAAGGCAGGTTAATCACCTTCACACGCCACATATTAATAGCAGAGAACACATTAGTATTTCTGTACATTGATTTACAATGTACATTTTTTTCTAATAGTTTGATACTAATCAAGGTATGTGTACATCTCCAATATCATCTATTCTATGGTGAAGCATCAGAATATCCTGTAGAGGAAGCAAAGCCAGACAAAATACCGATCCAAAACGCGATGTAGGTACAGAGTTTCACGTGAAGCTCAGATATGATTTAAGTCTCCTCTTGCTCTTAAATCCCCAGAGGACTTGAGAAAATAAAATAAAGATAGAGCCAATTGCCTGAAGCAGATGAAAGATAATATTTACCAGCTTGACGCCGTTGGATATTTGTGTTTGCTGAAGGAACTGATGCATGTTCAGTAAGAGGAGCTCTCGTGCTTGTATGCATAGGTTGTACCTTAAAAACAAAATTCTTAAAACTTTAGGGTTTTGAATCTGCTAATTAAACGCATTCTGGCAACAGCGAACACGAAAGCTTTTAAAATCTGATAATCAACGAAAATTACTACGAAATAGGCCATAGAGTCTCTGAAGTCGCAAAATATATACCCTAAATCCATAAACCCATACAATTAGAAACAAGCGAACAAAGGCAAATCTAACAAAATACATCAAGAGAAAAAAAATTTACATGTTCACGATATCAAATCCTGCAACGAAATCTGACGGCTAGTACTAAGAAAGAAAAAAATAAAGTTATCCAAATTTGCAGACTACGAAAAATCAATTAGAAATTATGGAATTAAAAAGAGGAATAGGTTTGTTCGGCGAGAATAATACTTCGTCGTCGGAGGTGGAGAGCTCGCCTTCTTCTTTTCCGGTTACCGGACCGTGCTTCCCGGTGCTTGGTGTCGTCATCTTCCTCGGCTCTCGCGAATGAATTCCCAACCTAAGATCTCTCTTCTTCTCTCTATAGGGAAATCGAAAGGAGGTTTTGAGATCGAAAGTAGGAAGAAGAAAAAGAAGAAGAAGAGTTAGAGCTTCGTAATCGTAATGTTGGGCCCTCTGCTCTGGATACTAGCCGCCGATGGAACACGAGCGACACAACGGACAACGAAACTACTAAAATACCCTACCGAATTAATTTACGCGTTTTTGTTCTTAATGTTAATTGTTAATCCGTTTCTTTTCTTAATAACTGACCGACTTAATTTTATTCGAATATATATGAACCCAGTTAAAGTATACATTTCGAATTTGGTATAGACGATAACCGATGGGGTGTGACATTGCTAACTTATGGATGTGAATGTTGATCAAAGTAACGAATATGACATTTAAGACCCATTGATACATAAACTAGTACTTAACTATATTTCGTGGCAGTTTGCAGACTCCGCAAAATTACTCTAGATTTAGATACGAATTGTCCAATTACCCACCCAAAAAAAAAAAAAAAAAAATAAAAAAAAAAAAAAATATTTCCCATTTTTNCAAGAGAACAGTATTTCCAATTTTGTATGCACATATTCAATTCTTTCATCACCCACATTGTGCAATTGAGAGGCAGGGCAAGATTACAATTACACATATCCCTAAGGTATAACTGCAGCTACATGTGATTCGAACCTGGCTCGGGTCCACTCTACATGTCATCATCGCACATTCAACACACTGTGCCTCCGTTTCGCTCTCTTGTAAAGACCACCTAGTCTCAACGCTCGCAGACTCGAGATAGGTCTGTAAGATTGGATTTACCTTTGCAAAGTGAGTTACAAAGCATTCATTGCAAATGCGTTTAATCCTTTTACATTTTCCATATCTTTACAACGCGATTAGCTCCACACAAAAGCAATCAACTCTTGCTTGACTCTTCTTCATCGAGCCGAAACCGCAAGAGAAGACTCTGGTTCTTTGGTCTCTCGAGTAGGATAATGTTCAAATCTCATTCACTTCACCAACCCATAAGTGTCTTTGTGACTCTATCCACTATCTGATTTCTCGCACGGAGGCTAGCCAATGGAAATTCCCGACTCTCATCCAAAAGAAATCTATAAACTTCCCATTGTCGATCTAAAGTCGAATGCCTCCCAATTTCAGCCTACAAGAAACACAGTTCCAACTTTTTACCAACCCGAATAAACCGCAAATAAAATATATAACGTATTATACTTACGGTAAAGATACAGATTCCGAGTGATTTCAAGGCGAGTGTGACATCGTAGAAAACTCGAGGTCTTCCTTTTCCAGATAGTTCCACAGGGTTGGCTACTAATAGCTCTGTATCTGGTCCTCGGTTCACGATTATCACTCGTAAAGGACACAATATTTCCTCTTTAAGACGAGAACAGAAGTTGGCTTGATGTTTTGGGTCCGCTATTTTCTTCCCGTCTGTACCTCGAACAAACAATTCCAAATTCCTGTAGCCTTTCACCTTTGAGGAGAATCTACCATAGGCAATCTGTATTAAGAAACAAGAACAAGAGACAAAATATACATCAGTTCTAAAAATCATAGAATAGAGGTTTACGTTCTCTTAAAATTAGAGAGATCAGTCTTTACGTACGTGGACATCGCAGTCTTTGGAAGTCCTGAGGATATCATAGAAAAGCCCCTTTTGATCAACACAATGAATCTGAAGCAGCGTGTGCGCAGGGCTCAACTGATTATCAACCGTAAGAACCGCTTTGTTTGAGCTAGAGCTAACATCAGACCCATCTAAACCAAACAGCTCGTCGGCAGCCACAGGCGGAAGCGAAGAGAACCGTTGCACGCTCTCTAACTCAGGCCCAGCTAGTTCAAGCTCACAGCTCACACCATGTTCCCCGAGCACAGCCGTTAGATGGTCACACGTTTCGTTTTGTCTTTGTTTCGTGTGCAGTAGATCCCTGATGCATATTAGGAGTTAATTAGAGATCATAAAACCATACGCTGCTTATGTTTCTTCTCTCTGTGAAACATCAAAACTCACATTGCGTCAGTGATGAAAAACATGTCCAAAACTCTTCCATCTGGGGTTGTCATGACTTTGACCCTTTGGATCGTAAACTCTAGCTCTGTCAGGACTTTAGTAACATCTACAACCACCAAAAAAAAAACAAATTGCTAATTAATCATCAAATAAAAACATGAAAAACCAAACAAAAAGACAATAATTCCAAACAGGAAACACACACCATGAAGCAATCCTTTCCTGTCGCGGCAGAAGAACTTGAGGAGATAAAGCGAAGGAGGCTTAGAGACATTGGGTTGAAGACAGAAGTAGAAGGAGCCTAAGCAAGATGGGCAAGCGGATAAGAGACGATTCTTCAAGCTGTCCCAATCGATTATAGGAGAGCTATTATCCGGAGTGACCCAGATCACTATATAACACCATCGTCCATCTGTTGAAAAATCTGCAGTCACCATTTTCACATCATCAATCATCAAATTACATCAGCAATTAGAATTAATCAACTTAGCATAATAAAAATTAAAAAAAAAAGTAACAACAGAACTGAATTTGGAATATTCGTGAGTATTGAAAACCTAACCTAACCGACAAACAGAGTATATTCCCCAGAACAACAACAACAACAAAAATAACAGAATAATAAAAGAAAATTGAAGTCAAATTTGAAGTCCACAAAAATTGAAGTTTTTGACCTGCTCTGGTTATGGAGAGACCAAATTCGAGGATGGTTCTACAGAGAGTGGAACCGAGACCGGATTCATCAGGGCAATTGACGGTAACGATGGTGGGATCGCCGGAGTTTTTTCCCGGCTCGATCAAAACAGCGTCGTCATTGAGAATTCCCATTTTCGCTATCACCGTTCGGAATTTTTCAGAGCCAATGAATCAAAATTCAATGGCTGCCCCGAACGGAGGAAAAAAATCTCAGAGAAAAAGGAGAGGAAACAACAAAATACATGAAGAAGAAATTTATTTATTTTGTTTATTTTTTTTGGTTTATAGGTTGTCGGGTTGCTGAGTGGGCCGTACGTGTCTAGTCATACACACGTAAGGAAGAAAAGAAAAAGCTGGGTTAGGCAATGAACACGTACCGTCTAATCTTGCACGGAGGGTATTATCGGGATTTCAAGTTGAACAAGCTGTACTGTAATGTTTAGACGGTACATGATTGATAATTTTTAGATATTTATTCTTGTGGGCTCTCTAATACATAATAATCACAAATTGTGATTCACATAATAAGATAGGAAGGATGACGATAATTGTAGTTTTTTTTATTAATAAACCTGTGTTGGGAACTAATTAGTTCTATATTTGTTATTCATTAACTTGTGTTTTAGTTGAAGTTAATTGGGGGAAAGATATATTAGTTTACTATATATTTTATGGCGTGTCTAAATAGAAATGCAAAATTAATACGATATGGGAGATGCATAGGTTATTATATTGGATTTCATTGATATTCTGCTGAATTATTACGAAAAAAAGAAATGAAGTTTTGAAAATAAAAGTATGCAATAATAATCCATAGTAGTTATTGGAATGAAATTTATAGAATTTGTGAACAATCGATTCGGGATGACAATGTAGGATTTACTTTACGGGGATGCCATTGGAAAGCAAATAAGACCTATAATTACGGGAAACGGTAAAAATGTCTTCATAGAGCAAGCCAGCAAAAAATGGATTTATAGGAGATTGTTCTAATACAAGTCTTGGTAATCTTCCAGAAAACGCTAATAACATGAGCTCACGTGAGAGTTTCATAAGGGATGAACATATGCAGATTGCAACAGTACTATAACGGTCGAGATTATTTTTGGGATGATAGAAAGAAAGAAAACTATCCGACCTTCAAATCATAACAAGACCATGAGATTCGTCACAAATTCTAAAATCATATTATCAAAGAGATGGAGAAGAAGTTGATTCTGAATCCAACTAAAAAAATAGTTTAATTGGAAAAGAATTCTCCAAAAAAACAGATGAATTCCTTATGGAATGGAAGGAGATCGTAGCTATAAATATGGCTAGAGCGTAGAACGAGTGTTAGAAGAACATGAGCGACGGTGATGGAAAAATTTTGGATTCGAATCTCAATCTCTTCATGTGCAGCGAAATAATTTTTTTATAAAAATGTTGGACGGTCTATTCCGGCATATGGAAAGAAGTAGATATAACGTTTTTCAATAAGTGCACAAAAAAAAAAAAAAAAAAAACGTTTTTAAATGCATNAAAAAAAAACGTTTTTCAATGCATGAAGATGGAAAGAAGAAATTTCTAGGTCGAAGACTTTAAAGGGATTCAAAGAAATCAATTGGAATCTAAAAATGGGACATTAATATCAATGCCTGCGTATAATTGTTGATGCACATCACGAAATAATATAATTGAAGCGTAATCACTGACAGACCGATTTGGTAGACTCTCTTTCCTCTCATACTATCAATCAGCATGAAAAAACGCAAAACCAACAAATCTCACTCTACTTCACATCTTTGATCTTTTTTTACATCTTTCGCTTTTCGTTTTCTTTATTGCTTATGGTGTTAGTCAGTTTCAAGTTTCAGATATATAACTGCATATGCGTCACATGGGTTCAAGGTCTTTAAGTGCTTTCCATATTTGATGTTTTGAAAGGGAAACTATTTGAAGATTAATGCAAATTATTTTCTTTTTTCTAAGAGAGAGTGGTAAATTAAAAGATTACAAATTCGAAATTTCTTAAAAAAGAAATGGTCAGCCGTGGCTTTCGTCAAGGGTAAAATTTCATAATCATTTTACTGGATTCTAAGAGGGATATGAGTGAGTTTCACTTCCACACTTGGCTATATAAAAAGGCATTTATTTGTTTTCACACTCTCGGCTTTTCATATACATTCATCCCCAATTTTTATTTCTTCTCTGCAAAAGCCAAAAACCCTTTTTTCATTTCTCAGAATCATAAACAACCTTCATAGTTTCCGTTCCTTCTGCATTTCACATTTGACTGTTACTTTATTTCCCTCTTTTCCTTTTTGGTTGATTTTCGGAGATTTGAATCGGGATAAAAAGGCGTTCTCTTTGCGTTGGGTTAAACGATGAATAAAAGATGAGATCTTTGAGCAGTGTGGGACTTGCTCTGAGCATAGTCTTTGGTTGTTTGCTATTAGCTCTTCTCGCTGAGCTCTATTACTTGCTCTGCTGTAAGAAGAGGTCGACGACGAGACCAGGTTTGCGAAATGACTATTCTACCCCTGCAACCAGAGAGCTTCTCTTCATCTTCTGCTGCAGCAGCACAAACCCTTCTTCTCCTTCTCTTTCTTCTTCCTCGTTTTCAAACCCTAAACCCATTGGAACTCAGCATCAGTGTCCTCCTTCAGATGGTGATGATGTTGGGTTTGGGAATGTGGTGGGTCCGGGGCTTGTGCCGAGGTTTCTGTTCACAATCATGGAGGAAACAGTGGAGGAAATGGTGGAATCTGAAGATGGGGTTTCCACAAAAGGAAAGAGCTTGAATGATTTGTTTCTTAATATGGAAAGTGGTGCTGCCACTCCTCCGTATCTTACTCCTCGTGCCTCTCCTTCGTTGTTCACGCCTCCTTTCACTCCATTAATGGAGTCTTGTAATGGCAAAAAAGAAGGGATCTCGAATTTCTTCGAGTCATCAACTGACGCTGAGTTTAACAGGCTAGTGAGATCATCGCCATTGTCATCACATTCACCAACATCATCATCATCATCGCCATTGCCGAGATTTAAGTTCCTTAGAGACGCAGAGGAGAAGCTTTACAACAGGAATGTGATGGAGATTGCAGAGGCTGAGGAAGTCATCAAGGGCTAAATTGGTAAAAACAGAGTTTTAAGAATCAGGTATTGAAGTTGAAGTTTCATTAAGAATATGACAAAAAGTGGTCCAAACACGTTTGATTATCAAGTCTATACAATTGAAATAGCAAAGTTTTGATTTCCCTAATCTCTTTCTTTGGGTTTCATTGTCTTTTGTAAATCTAATTTAGCGTTTTGGTTGCAACCGCTGCCTTATTTCAAAACTTTTTTTTTGTCTGAATGTTTTTGGCTCGTCGTCGGATTAAACCGGTTGTAAATTTGTGTAGCCAACATCGTGAATTTTCAATCAAGTCATGCTTTTAGATAAAGAATAAAGTAGATAGGCCTTGGATTCTATTTTCTTTTATCATAGTTGCCAGTTGCCACACTGTTGTAGTTGACATTAAAGATGCACGAACTCAGCATTCTACTCCTACACCGACTTTCACTTTTAAAAAGAAATAATTCTGAACGAATGTTAGTATTTTATCGAAGGATATGGAGTTACAAAGGTAAACATAACACGTGAAGAGATAAGTAAAGAATTAGTATCTAATTGATTCTTTCGAGATCATTCGCTTCGAAACGCTACAGTAAGATTTTTTTTTTTTTTTACGGCATTGAAACTTTGAACATCGACCGATAAATTGGAAGAATACGATAAGTGAATAGAGACAAGACTCATGAGACCAAGTGGGGAATCTCTTTCCCCTTAAGGATTTTGTCCCAATCTTCAGCTTATTATGTCTCATACTTTGTATCCAAGTGGCGTCAACAACACCACTTACTCGTTAACATGTGAAATTGCAAAATTACTTCTTACAGTCGCACAATTTGCGTGATTCTGTATTCCAATGATGAAAATAGAAACCAAATCCAGTATTGTTTTTTTTATGGTGTAAGAATTTATCCGTTTCATTACTGGAGTTTTGGCAATGTTACCATATTGAGAGCCAATAATCAATAGTTGAATATCCCAACAAGAAACTAACTGCTGAAACAGAGTGATAGAAGAATGTAACTTTGAGGGCAATATAAATGTTACAGTGGTGATAGAAGAATGTGGCTTTGAGGGCAATCTAAATAAACATCAGATTCCTGAGGCTGCAAGAAGTGGTAACCCTAGCTCAGGGCATAGAAGACTCAAGCCTGGTTCGTCCAAGAGGCTAAAACCCGTGTAACCGTAGTATGAATGATACAGATCTGGTAATTCTCCAGGAAATTTACTGAATCCACCATACTGGACACAACAACGCAAGAGCAACAACGTTAATCACATTGTTGAATCGAAGATGTAAAACATGTATGAAGACGATGTACCAAATTATCCTAACAGGTCATACACCATATTGGCTCTATAGGCTGCAACTAATATTATGCAGTAGCTAAATAACTATAAGCTTAGTTGCAGTCTACGAATTTTAAAAGTTACGATGAGAAATTGAAGGAGAGGTACCTTGGACTGACAGCTCAGTAAGAATTGGCGCAGAGCAATTTTGTCGATGAAGACATCGGCTCCTAAGAGTTTAAGGACAGCTCCAATCCTACACATATGTGCAAGGCTCGTATCAGCGGATGGAACAAACAGAGCCCGTGACAGCGAAAATATGAGGGGACTTACCAAAATGCATAGCACGTGTCGCTCCGCTTGTTAGTCCTACCTTGAAACCCACCATCACTGGCTTGTCTCTATAGGCAAGGAAAGAAAAACCGTCAGATCACTCAGGAGCATTACGAAACAAAAAGTTAATCTTATCAGGTAACTTCAAAAGGCAGACATGAAACCTCTGAACAAGATTTATGAAGCAATACCTGTAGACTCCAGTCGAGAAGCAAAGGAGCGTTTATTATTGAACTGCCTGAACCATTTGACAGCAGATCAACTCCAATGAATCCCATCAATCGAAGGGATGCAATAGCACAGTAAGTACCACCACCTGCGTAACTAAGTTGCAGAACGTAGGTAAGCATCATAAACAAGTACAGTCAAATAAATCAAATGCCTCATAACATAAAGTGTTTTTGCTAAATGCCAGTGACTAATTAAATGAAACATCTGAGTTATATATAGTGTCCTCAGTGACCAATTCAGTGACAATTTCTAGTCAATTCACATAAAATATGTGCTACTTACTTTTATTGCACATATGCAAAATCAAGTTAAAGATCATGGAAGAATTGTTTTCAACTCACCATGAGATTCAGAACCAGGGATCAACCCAAAGCCACCATCATATGACTGCACCAAGAATGTTGCACAAGAATGTCTTTTTTAAGACAGAAATTGACCCAACAAAAAAAACTTAAAAGGACGAAAAATGACAAAGCAGCTGCCAGAAGAGAAACAAACCTGACAGTTTAATATGTAATTCTTAGCCTTCTCCTTGTCCATTCCACTCCAATTACCCAGCATGTCACAGATTGCAGCTGATCCACATATAAAAAACTAAAATAAGACTCTATAAACGTATAAAGCCATAATCGGTAAATCCTGTTAGGCAATTCCTTACCAGCACAATATACAAACCGAATATCCATCTCGCCTCCAGTATGGATAGGCATGAAGCTGTAGCAAAACGAACAAAGTAGTCACACCCAATTCAGACCCCATTACATATTAGTCGTTATATGCCGACATACCAAAGGAACGAACAAAGTAGTCACACGCAATTCAGACCCCATTACATATTAGTCGTTATATGCCGACATACCAAAGGAAACTTTGCTAGCCCAAAAGGCTTAGAACTAAGCGAATTTTTCTTATAAACTAATGGGTTACGGCATTACAAATGCATTATGCTTTTTTTTAAGCTCCGAAAACTAATACCTTCCATCATCCTGTTGAAGGTTTTTCATGGACAACAATAGTGATTCAGAGTCAATGGTCGAGAGATCATGCCCAATGACCTTCAGAATGGCCAAGGCACAGTAAGTGCTTGCCAGGTGACTGTGGTTGTGAGTTAAATCCTGCACCACAGACTAAATGTAAAGGCCACACAGATGCAAATCAAAGTAGATCTTGTAAGATAGAAAGCAGACAGAATAGACATATTATTACCCCATTCTCATCTATGGGAAACTGAGAACTTCTTGAACCGAAGAAACCGTAGAATTCTCCTGCAGCGAAGAAGAATATCTCGTAGTTCATAAAGACGTATTCATGATTCTTAGCCACAATAACACCGTAGATCTCGAACCATTTTAACAGATCACTTCCCTGGTTAATTAAGCATATGCTCATCATCATACTACACAATTCTAGATAAAGATACCTTTTTTTAGTGAAGCTCTGTTACTAGGGAGGGCCTGGAAGGATAAGACCCAGCTTGCAATGACATCTTTGTCAACCTTCAGCAACGAAATCAATAAGTGAAAAAATTCAGAAATCGCAGATGAAAGTTACACAGATTAAGATTGAAAACTGAACATTAAATTATCGATAAGAGAGAGAGAGAGAGAGAGAGAGAGAGAGAGAGAGAGAGAGAGAGAGAGAGAGAGAGAGAGAGAGACGAACACGGTCTCTTGCGCCAAGAAAGTGAAGGCCCGAGATGATGAAGTGAGCGAGGGTAAGGCGATTGATCTCCTGCGATTGGTAATGGTACGGAAGCAGCTCGTACATCATCTTCAAATACACCAAGTGCCGATCTTTCTCGAAATTCGCCGAAGACGGCGGCCGCGGAGATGATTGCGCCGTCAGCTCCGGCGAAGAATACTCTTCTTCATCATCGTCTTCATCCTCCTCCTCCTTAGATCGTTCCCAGTCAATTGCTCCTCCGTACACGGCGGTCTCTGACATCGCTTCTTTCTCTGACGGACTGTGAGATCGGTCAACGAATCTCGAAACTCACTTTGACTCACCTTTGCAATTTCCGATGAGGAAAGTGACGTTTGGATCTGTGGTTTTCTGAAAGTCAAAAACAACACGGTGTCACGTTGTGCAAACCCTGAACGGCGCGTTGTTTCCAGTGTATACCTTTTTTTTTTCTTTTCTATATGTATCTTGTCAATTTCGTTTGCCTTTTGGTTCCACCAAACAGAATTATCCCTCACTACCCTAAAAACAGAATTCTACCAATTTAATAATATTACTTTAGATCAAAATATTCTGATAACATCATAAAATGAGAAAAAAATGACAAGAAAACCTTTTTTCCATATATTTTTCTAACACGTGTAAAACTCAAGACATTTAAATAAGTTACGGAAAAATTACCAAAAAATATATTTGCTCTTTGATTTCTGTCTTCCAGGGGTAACGAAACCATGCATGTGGAGGAAAATTTTGAAACTTACTCATTTTTTGTTCATATGGAGATAATTGATTTTGATTCCTAATATATAAGGTTTGGTTTCAAATTAATGATTTGAAGACATTTAGATAGTCTACGGTTAGGATACTTCACAGTTCACAAAATGTATGGATTACATTACACTATATAACTGTGAATCTTAACACGCCATCGTTGATATATATGATCTATTGAGTATTTGCTAGATTCCGTGCTAATATGTGATATCAACTTAGCTCAATCGAACGATAAAACATCTATCAGAACTAATAAAATTATTCAGGTTACGTCAAGGTCTTATAAGGGATTACGAGGCTTTCATTACTGATTTACAAACTTCAGTGTGTAAATTGACCACAACTAACAAACTATATATTATGAAGAACGCTTCCACTAAATACGATAAATCTAATACGTTTTAAAAAAAGAGAACTCAGAATATTTAATAATATTATATTATTCATAAATTCAAATTCTATAGAAATATAGAATGGCATGCAATCCTATAATTCGATATTCCGGAATAAGCGAGAAGGCAGTGAATTGTAAGGCAATTGTTGCGGACGAAGTTAAGTAGGCACATGTGATCAATGTTGACCAAAGCTTGCGTGTGCAATTTCTCAATTCGTCAAGTTTATAAATGAGTGAACGTTGACCGCTAAATTGGACAACGTTTTAATAAGAATCCCTTCCTCAGATCTCATTTCAATCAGAGGACAGAGGACCATATATATATGTTATTGTCAACTCCTTTTTTTCTTCAGAAATAAAAACCTTAATCACCTAGCAAAAAGATACACGCTTTTGAATATTCGCCGCTAGATGTCAAATCAAACTCCAACTTGTACTAGGAATTCTAAGGATTGGAAGATCCTTTGGATTGTTGATGCGTTAAATTTACCACACAAATTTTGTTTTTAATCAATCACCAAATAACTATATTTGAATCCCTAAAAGCCTATCCTCACAAGCTTCTTTTATAGTATTGTTTACCTTGATTTGAACTTTGTTTCTTGGATGAGGTTTTTTTTCTGAGATCAAGGTTGGATGAGTTTTTACAGTTTGAGATATAAAAAAAAATTAAAGAAAAAATATTACATTATTTAACAACCCATTCATTCTGGTAAACTAGACGTGGCGATCGAGTTTCAGCACAACTTCAATATAATACAATTTGGTATTATTATTTTTTTTTTTTGGTTTTTTGTTTCACATTGACCTTAATTAACTGGTCTTATCCCATCGAGCAAAAGTCAACTCCTATCCCTCTAGTCAACGTAAGTTTTGGTTATAAAAACTGACATTTTATGTCTTGCTTTCAAACATCTCAGGCTTTTATCTTCTTCTTCTTCTTACTCTTTGATTACCAGTTTTTATATAAAAAAAAAAGTATCATTAAATACCCTTAATAGCTACTTATTAACTACATGGCACCACCACCTCCATCACCACCACCGGTTACTTTCAGGGTAATGCTCCTCTTTCTTAGGGTTTTAACGGCGGTTTTCCTCGTTATAACGGTCATCCTTCTCAGCACCAACAGCGTCACCATTGAATCTCAAGGAAACTCATTGAAATTTCATTTCAAAGATGTCTATGCCTATAGGTAAATCAAACGGACCTCTTAATTTTTGAATTTTTCTTTTCCTCCTTTTTTGTATAGTTATATTTGAGTTGGTTTGTTTGGTTGAGGAAACACACAAGTCATAAACCGAAGTAATTTGCTTTAACAACTCTTTACGAGCAATTTATTTTACTTTTGTGCACTTTTTGGTTATTATATAAACCGAAGTCTATGTTAAGTATTATTAACTCTTTCACTTATTATTTTTTTTTTCTTGGATTTCTTGAAGATACATGCTTTCAGCTGCCGTCATCGGACTATTTTACGCGGTCATACAACTTTTCTTCACAATCTCCGAATTCGCCACCGGAATAAAAAATCCTTTCAATTATCAACTTGATTTTTACGGTGACAAGGTATATAATTTATTTCTAACCAAATTCATCCCTAGTATCAAGTAAAAGTAGAAAATAATGAATATACCATTTTATTTGTTGACTGAAAATGTATTTTTTTTTGTAAATAATGATAAATTTTAAAATGGGCAGATAATATCATATCTAGTGGCAACCGGTTCGGCGGCTGGATTTGGAGTGAGCAAAGATTTGAAAGATGCATTTATAGCATTTGTGGCATTAGATTCGACTGATCCTGTGGACAAGTTCTTCAGCAGAGGATACGCATCGGCCAGTATGCTTCTCTTTGCTTTCTTCTGTCTCGCCGTTTTATCTGTTTTCTCATCCCACGCCATTGCCAAACATCAATTTAGTTAAGTCACGTTATTATTCAACTTATACTCCTTTCCATTATGATTTGATGATCAGATAGCTTTGTCGCAATGTTATGTGTTGGTGTAATTCTTTAAACAATTTAAAATTGTATTTGTTATGAAAGCTAATGTATTCAATTTGCACAAAACCGATAGGAATCTGAAAATATTGTATCCAATTATCAAATTGAGCATTATATAGTACATATATAATGTGTAATATACTTTTTCAATATCCAAAAAAATCATATCGAATTGGAACCAAACCGAAAAGAAAATAAAACTGAATGAAATTTATTTATTTTTGAAAAATAATCAATGATATATTTGATTTAAACCTCCAATCTAAAACTGAAACCATACCAAACCGTTCTTCTACTATATTTATCGATTTTAGAATTACAATACCCCCATCTATAGATATTTGTATGTAATTAACCATATCCAAATCTCCGAATATCGGAAAATTCGAAACATATTGGAACTGATATCAAAATCAAAGAGAATATTACAGAAAGCATGCACAATATTACATTAAGTGGAGCAAACAGTGATATAATTAATAATGGTAAAGCCTAAACCACAAAACCAACCCCAAAGAGCCACAACAACACACATATCTGAGATGTGTCTCGGCACTATCTTATTCTTATCTACCCTTTTCGTTTATATATATTAAATCTTTTTTTATTTTGTTTTCACTCTCTACGCTAAACCTTTTCTTATTCAATGAAAGTCATACTTTCCTTTTGCATCTTTGGTTTCATAGCCTTCAAATGCTGTTAATTCAAGAGAATATATTTTTATGATTAATTGTCACATAAGAAAATGGATATCAAAAATATCATTGTTTGCACAGGTGGTGGTGGTGGTATGATGAATAAATTTTAGGCTGCACTATACACCACTTGTTTTGGCGGAGATGCTTTATAATCATTATTGTTCATACATTTCCTGAAGTTTTTCTGGTCTAAACATGGTGTCTTCGAATTGTAAAATTTTAACTTAAAAATTTACAAACAAAAATTGTATTGTATATATGCTTGGATAGAAACTTCCAATTGCTGACGTGGGTCTGAACATAATTAAGTGTTTTGGATTAATGTTATTCTAGCGGTTGAGTAGTGGACTTTATAAAAAAAAATCGAGTCACAGAAGGCTCTTAGGCATGGTTTCATGCAACTGGATCTTACTAGGAATGCCACTCCAGAGACGCGTTTCCGTATTACAAAGATAAAATAACTTATGAAGCATCGGTTTTTGATTTTATCGAGTCAGATAATGCTCTTAAGCATGCTTTCATGCAATCTGATTATGTTTTTAGGTTAGGATTCTTTGAGTTTTTAGATTTTTATTATTTTTTTTAATAACCGGGAGATTTCAGACCGAATCGCCGACTAATCTCATCATTTAAGACATATAGATGACATACCACAATTTAAATTCAGTGGAAAGACTAAATATCCTAATTCCTCAACTTCATGATTGAAATTTATTCAACTAATGAACCATAAATTGGTTCTTTGAGTCATTAGACATCCTTATAAGTCATAAATATGTCGTCGGATAGAGTTGTATTGTTTTGACTTGGAGATTTTCCTTTTTGGTTGAAGTTGTTTTCTTATCAGTAGTTCTTTACATATCGAATAACAATCGTAAAGATTAAAACAAAAAACAAAAAATGTGATATTTATTAAGAATCAATTATCAAATCAATTGTGATGCATCCGCTACTTCAAAATCCAGCTAAGCTAATTCGGTGTCAACTCAGGTTGCCAAATTTGTCCAATATAGTGGGGGAGAGAACATAATTACTCTACCTTCTTACATTTTTGATATGTAAGTATACACGCGAGATATATTACAATTAAAGATTTTTTTTTTTACTTGTACGCAAAGTATTAAGACATATCTAGATTCGAATTTCACTAACCATCGTAGTTGACATGACAAATCGCATATTTTGAGCAGATTAAAGTAGAAAACAAAACGACTTAAAATTTAATTATCTGAAAGTAGAAACAAATAATTCTAAACAAATTACACTGAAGACGGGAATATATATCGTCAGGAACGGTTCGCCACATAACATGACTACGATATACGCAATTAGGCTGTCGGGAATTAAACTCTGTGGGATTTGTCAGATATATGTATATATTCTCTTATTATTTTTAATCAAAAATATTACTATTATAGTTCTATGAAGAGATATAGATTCCAGGTGGAGAGAATCATAAAGTGCCAAAAATCCTCAACCACGACGTTGGCCAAAAGTTGTTTTGTTTTCTTTCTTCCACATATGATCCGATTCGGATGCATTATGCGGTTTTCCATTTATTTAATGTGTTATGTGGACATATATTCACATATTCTAATTTTTTTTTTCTTTCAGATTGATTGAAGTTATATTTAATTTGGTGGGTTCAATTATTCGTTATATCTCTTCTTATCTTATTTCGTAAACAACAAAAACAAAATCGACACGGATCCACTTGTGTTCCTCAATTGAATCTCATTATTCCCATTTGTTGGCTAATTATCATATTCGTTTGCTACCCTTTTGATCACTTCTTATATCTTTCTCGGGCATTTTTATAATCTCTTATGGTAGGAATAAAAGAAAATTTACATAACAATTATTACAATACAAAAAATCCAAGAAATGCAATGGACTAGTATAGGTGGACATGGAAATCGTTGTCGTGATGGTCGACCTGTGAACCACATATCTAAGGGTCTATAGAGATTGTTTTTCTTCTCTAAACCGTACTCTAATCACCATAGCTTCTAATATCTTTAAAAGCTAGCAACTGTATGCTTAAGCATCTTTCTTTCTCTCCAACTACTTCCTTGAACTGTATGACCATTAGTATCATAGCCATGAATCTTTCCTTTGCAACTTAAATAGAATGCCCTTTATCAAACAAAAACAAAATTTATTGCAACTAATACAATGATCACCAATAATATTCAATATTTTTTTTATTGTTATATCGAAATCTATTTATCTATACTGTAGGTAGACATAGAAATCGTGGTCGTGATGGTCGACCCATGAACCACATATCTAAGGGTCTATAGAGATAGCTTCTCTTATTTTCTTTTCTAGACCTTACTCTAATCACTATAGCTTCTAATATCTTTAAAAGCTAGCAACTGTATGCTTAAGCATCTTACTTTCTCTTTTTTTTTTTTTTTTTTTTTTTAACGTAATCGGATAACGATTAACGATATGTGAAATCTAGGGAATCTCCGTTGGTATTTAAAACGGTTGAATCCGGTGAGAGATACTTACTTTCCTTGGTTAAAAGGACCAAACCGGAATTTTGATTTTTATGTATTTATTTAATAATTAACAATTGTAGTTGATGTTTCCATAATCATCACGACCACCAGTTACATATATAATTATGTATGTGCCTATTATAAATTAGCAGGGATAATATCTAAAGCATGTTATATATATTCTATACAGCAAGAATGGCATATATACTCTCACTATAAGACTTGCAATATTACTTAGTGGAATACCTAGAATTCCTCCTAACCCAAAAGTCATATTGTAATTTTAAAATTCCCATGAAATTAATTCTAGACCCTAAGTTTCCTACTATAAAACCAACCTCACACCCTCCCACATTTCGCCATCAGCTCTTTCTTACATCATATTAGCTATTTCTCACTTTATAATACCATACTAGCAACGTAGAGATATGGCTTTAAAAACATGGAAGCCATTCCTAACAGTTATTTCTCTACAATTCGGATATGCTGGACTATCGATCATAGCGAAATTCGCTTTGAACCGAGGCATGAGCCCTCACGTTCTAGCTGCATATCGCCATATCGTCGCTACTATTTTCATTGCTCCATTTGCCTTTTTCTTGGATAGGTATATTATTTTTCATTTTGGCGTACATAAATTGTATTGTGGTCATGCATGCATGTACTCATTTTAATTTACGTATTCTTGACATAAAATTATGCTTTATGACCATTTACTCTGCTTTTTGAATGAGCAGAAAAGTGCGGCCGAAGATGACGTTGCCCATCTTCTTCAAAATATTGTTGCTTGGATTATTGGAGTAAGATTAATCTCCTCTTTTTACTTTAAATGGTTTTTTTTTAAAAATGTTTGAAGTATAATGGTTTAATTGAATTATGTTATATGTTTAGACCAACAATAGATCAGAACTTATACTACACTGGTATGAAGTACACCTCCGCGACATTCACAGCTGCAATGACCAATGTTCTTCCTGCCTTTGCCTTTCTTATGGCATGGATCTTCAGGTACTAAAAAAATAGTTTTGTTTCGTTTGATGTGGTTTAGGTTTTTTTTTCGGTCTAAAGAATCATTATATTTGATATGTAGACTTGAGAAGGTTAACATCCGGAAAATACACAGCCAAGCCAAGATTCTAGGGACAATTGTGACAGTTGGTGGAGCAATGCTTATGACTCTTGTGAAAGGACCTTTGATTCCATTGCCTTGGGCAAATCCCAACGACAGTCATCAAGACTCATCCAATCCCGGGGTCAAACAAGATCTTACCAAAGGCGCACTGCTCATCGCTATCGGTTGCACTTGCTGGGCCGGTTTTGTCAATCTCCAAGTAACTTCAAAGACCAAGATTTACATATTATTTCATATATTAGAACCGGTTTATAGTACTAAACCACTCAAATGATTGGTTATGCAGGCGATCACGCTTAAATCGTACCCGGTAGAGCTGTCCTTAACAGCTTACATATGCTTAATGGGGTCTATTGAAAGCACTATTGTGGCACTTTTCATTGAAAGGGGAAATCCTGCTGCTTGGTCCATCCAATTTGATTCCAAATTACTAGCTGCTGTTTATGGTGTAAGCTTAATTATACTAATATAGAATTAAGGTTTGATTCCGGTTATTTAAATATACGAATCAACTTAAATGATCTTACTTTGATTTGATGCAGGGGGTGATATGTTCAGGGATTGCTTATTACGTTCAAGGAGTAATAATGAAAACTCGAGGACCGGTGTTTGTGACTGCCTTCAATCCACTGAGCATGGTCATTGTTGCCATCTTGGGTTCTATAATTCTTGCTGAAGTTATGTACCTTGGGAGGTACGTAAGCTTTTGAAGCTCTTCAAAATTATTAATGGTTTGGGATGAATCTCATTAATCAACTATCATACTAACATTTTGTAGGATTCTTGGAGCGATAGTGATAGTTCTTGGACTCTATTCGGTTTTGTGGGGCAAAAGCAAAGACGAACCATCTAGTTCGTTTTCAGACATGGACAAGGAACTCCCACTTAGTACTCCACAAGTTGTGACATTCTCGTCGAAAGCAAACGCAGAAATAGACACAAAGGATGCAAGTGTTGTGATCTCGAGGCCTAACACCAATGAATCAGTCTAAAATAAACAAAGCACTGACGGCGATTATCAAATATAATAATAAGAACGATGAGTCCGATTTCAGAAGACCGGTTCGGTACAGATTGCTAGAGTCGAGAGTGATGTTATTGTAATGCTAATTTTGGCTTTCTTAAATTTTGTATCCGGCTATAATATATGAAATTAATGAAATGTTTTGCACTACTAAAAGTACCTTTAATTTACGAATAATTAATATCTGGTGCTTTTGAGTTCTTGATTTATGACACATAATGTTCAACCTCTTGTGGGTTTCCTATGTCTATTTCCAACAGCTGGCCAAGAAATCTGCAACAAATACGCTTATGAAATGTGAACAACTACTTTATGTATCTTTCTTTGCATACGTAATCTACAAAAAGTTATTGAAAATTAATGCTTTAGAGCACGAGTGTGATGTAATGCGGTGGTGGGTAATGGAGCATAATGGATCAAATCAACATCTTTTTTCTTTGTTGTGAATTGGGACGTGTTTTAGAGATTCTGTATGTAACGGTTTCTGATCGCCACATAAGAAAAGCATCTATGTTGAGAGATAGTTTTGTACTTGATGTGACAGCTTTTGTACTTTTGTTATAAAAGAAAAGGCTTCATGCTCAAGAGCATTCAGTGTATGGTGCTGTTTTGTTCGAATATTCTAAGTTAGTCATTTCAAGATCCTTTTCACCATTCTACTTGACATCGGTAAAGTAGATTTGAAAGAATAATTATAAAAATGAATGAAACAAAGGAAAGTTGAATACAAATTATTAAAAGAAAATTAATACTTTAGTGGCCGATTTTTTTTTGCCGTTATAGATGTAGATTTAATCTCTACATATTTCATGCTGTTACTTTATAAAATACATGATGTGAGAAAAGAGATATATGTTGTCTCTATAATTATAAAAATTTTACTTTGAAAAGAAAAATAACTAAAGACATGAATGAAGAACAAAAAAGCAATAGATGAGTTTTGGATCAAAACTTATAATGGGAGAAAATCGCTGTTTGCCCGTCAATAACAAGACATGTTTTGTCTCCAGCTTTAAATCGGAGAAAAATTGCTGTTTGCCCGTCAACAAACTTTAATCTCTGATTAGCCATGGAAAGTAAAGTTTTGAATCCAGTTTGAACAATATTCAAAGCGGAAAAGGAGGAAGTGGAATTTCAAGGGAGAATTGATGCAGTTTCAGATGAATTTGAGGGAGAAGTGCGATCTCAGTGATGAGTAGAAGCCGTGGAGAGAATCACCAGTTGCAGATGGAGAACAAACCTGTCGAAACAGAACTTGGCGGACTAATAACTTTAGGAGAACCGAAGCATTTTGAGAGGCTAGATTCTGATTAGCATGTTCCTGATTGTTGAATCTAAGAGAGCCAGTACAGAGTCCACTCATAAAAAATGAGACAAGAGGGATAGAGTTGCTTGGACATATAATCTACGAAAAAAAAGCAACAAGATGCATAGATAATGCTACAAAACTTCAAAATTGACTGCAAGGAAACCAAATCCCAAATGAAATACCAAAAGATCTGAATTCAATATCCATGATCCTAGAGATCTTCTAAGCAACACTAGGCCTAGATCTAGTTTCACTGTCGATTACTAAAAACAAACTCATTTTCTTCAGTTTTTGAAACTTCAAAAACAACTATATAATCTCACAATTACATAGAATACATATGTTTTGTTAGTAAAATATCGAAATTTCAAATATATCTGAATCACTTCTGGTCGTCGTCATCGATTGTTCCAAATTTCTGCTTAAATGAATCTTGCTTCTGCAGCCACATCATGTGTCCCTGGCATATATAAATCAGGACAGAGTCGAGAATTGAGCTTCAGATTTCGATTTAAGAAACTCTAGTCTCTACAATCAACAAATCCTTGAAATTTGTGTGATCTATTTGTAAATTGAAAAAATTGTGGGAATCAATGACCTGGAGACCAGCAGCCCAGACGATGAGAAAGGAAGCGACCCAGAATCTCTTGTCCTTGACGATCGTCTTCGCATCGAAGCTCGCCATTAAACCCTTTCGTTAAGCATCGGCTTTGAGATTTTTGGCTTTTTATTTTTTCTCGATGCATCGAAGCTGGGTGCTTTTTAGTCCTCGCGACCATTTCAACGGCCCAAGCCCAATACTCTTCGAAAAATCCGGTATAAAAACTATCCAAACTATTCAAAAATATCTAAATTATTTGAAACAATATAAAAAGGGGTTAATGGCTTATTTAGTTTTAGATTTTTCGGGACCATTCAGGTTGGTTCGGATCGGGTATTACCTGAAACCCGAAATACCTAATCCTTAAACCCAATAGAGTATTTCTCTAAAACCGAACCCAATCGGATTTGGAGTTTTTGGGTCGGGTTCGGGTTCGGAATTCGAATTCGGATTTTTCGCCCAACCCATGTACAAAACCTAATTCATTTGTTTTGTTATTATAACTCGATAAAATCACGTGAGGACGAAAAAAATTTCACGTGACAGCGAGTTATATATATAAAAGTCATTTGATCTTTTGAAAATATCCTCTCCGTTTAACTTAAATTCCAAGATTCAAAAAACATCTCTCTCGCGCTTCTCTCTCGTGCTCTCTCAGTCTCTCTCTCGCTCCATCGTTCAAGGTTTGACAATGACGTTTGTTAACCTACAAGAAGATCAACTGCTGATCAATGCAGGTTTGTCAAATCCATCCTTCGAAATAATCTTTGTTAATTTTTTGGAATCAATTATGTTCGAAATGTTTGGATCAGTTCTTGAAAATATGTGTTATTGACGTTGTTCGTTTGAGTAATTAGATGTACAAGAGGTGATTAACCAATCCTTTTAAAATTGGTTCTCAACTAGAGAAATGGAGGTATTGTTTCTCAATCGGAAACTTATGCCGCTATCACAAGTCCCGGAGAGGGAGCGGGGCTGTATTGTATCCTTATGCGAAAAATTTATAGACAAACATGAATAGAACATTAAGCCAGAATGCCAGATGGGAGGAGGGTAAGAAGTGGAGTGTTGAAGGATGTTGACAATGTGTGGTTTAACTATACATACGCCGAGAGCCCAAACCTCCGACGACGCACCACCATACGATGGCATCACTTGTAAGTCACGTTTTCTTCCGTTTTTTAATATTTATTTATCTTTTTATTTTTATTTTTATTTTTTATTTTTTTATCTTTTTATTTATTTTTTAATAAAATATATTAATAAAAATCCCCGTTTACAAAAGTCCCCGTTTTTGTTTCTTGTACTGATTTTTTGGTTTAGAGTAGGTTTATAAATAGGTTTATAATTTTTTTCTTATAACTATGTGTAGGTATGGTACAGAGACTTTCTTCATTACATGAACGTGTAAGTCACGAGTTCGAGACATTTCGTTGTGCTATAGATTTTCATTAAAATTTTGCATTGCTATGTGTAGATATGGGATTAAGTATTGGAGATAACTTGGGAAGCAAGATGCGGACCAAGTATTTTAGGCTATGAAAGTCCGTCTATGAAGTGAAGCTCGTAAACCCGTAAAGCCTAAATGAAAAAACTTGAAGAGCAAGACGTAGATCTCAATATTATTAGTATATTTCCTATGTGTTTAAAAAAATTTACATTATATAGTTTTAGCATTATGTTAATGTTGCTACTATATATATGTATCTTATATTCTCATATTGAACACAACTCAATAATATCATATTCTATTATATTTGACATTACATTTTTGCATTACATGTGATGTAGATTCTTTTAGCTCAAAAAAATGTATATTGTTTTATGTCAAAATGATATAGTACTATAGATTTTCATTAATTTTTTTAACAATATTAAGGTCGAGGATCAGATAATGACTTTTAATTATATGAAAGTTTATTTTGCAGTTTTGTAGATTAAGGTTGATCTTGCATTTTTTTGGTTAGTTTTTCTTTTGCATTTTCCCCTAAATTTAACTATAGATAAATGAATTCTGCGGAAAACATAAAAAGTTCAGAAACCACTAATCATTCCATCGCTAAATCATTATTACAACATATTTACTAAATAACATTTATGTACTTAACCTAATCATTTAATTAGTTCGGTAGTTATCTTAAAAAATGTTGGATTCAATCTTATTATATAGCTGTTGTACGGGCATTTATCTATTGTTAAATGAAATTAGCCAAATGACTTATTTAATTAGAGACTACTAATCAAACCAAATCATCATTTTAAACTTTTGGTACTCAAGTGGACAAGTACACGTGGAAAATGCAAACTATTTGTTGGAGTTTATTTGATTGAATATCTATATTTTATTTAAATTGGAGTTTAGGTAATAGGTGGAACCATTTAAAACACCTAAAACATAATTGAAAAATAAATGATGTAAAATTATTCTAAATATTAGATTGCTCCGGAAACAACTACAAGTAAGCTGTTGAAATACGTATGAATACATCATACGATGTACGTTTGTACGTACGTAGACGTGATAGCTTTATATAATAAAATAGAAATATATAAAAGAAGTGTGTCTAACAACAAAAGGAGCATGACCAACGCTGAAAATCCAGTTTTATTAAAACTCAGAATCCGTACATATACCATACACGTACTTTTTTCTCAAAACCATTCATCAACAAATTCAAAGCACTCACAATTTAATCACGATGGACGAACACGAACCAGACATCCTCTCGAGCTTACCACTAGAGCTTCTCCTCTACATCATCAGCTTCCTCCCCTTTGAATCCGCAAGACTAACCCCTTTCGTCTCCACACGGTTTAGGTCCGTTTGGAGCCAAGCCTTAGTCGTCGCTCACAGCCACAACGGATCCATCGAAGAAATCTCTCACGCCGTCTCTCGCTTCATCAACGACTTCGACGAGCACGATCCGTCCAAAAACACTCGGAAGCTGGAGTTACACTTCGACAAGTCAACCTTCGTGTCAGCAATTCTCGCACCTCATAACGTCTTCTTCTTCTTCTCTGGTGGTTCTAAGAGAGAAGAAGAGAGCTTTTGTTGGCGTCTTGAGATAAATGATCGGATCCCAAGACGCGTCGACTCAAGCGGTTTCTTGGTGAAGACGCTTTGTTTAGACTCGGTGAATTCGTTAACCCACGAGGTCGTTTCCTCCATGGTTTTGGATTTTTCTTTACTTGAGAACCTCAAGATCTGTGGTTGCAAGGGATTGACTTCTCTCTCTATTGATTCACCAACTAAGCTTCTTCACTTATCGATCTCGGGTTGCCCGCAGCTGAGTTATCTCGACATCAGATCATTCAAGCTTAAAACTCTTGAGTACCATGGATCTCTACCGTTGATCAAGATCCATGAACATTTCAACTTGACCATTGCGATTTTCGATGTAGAACAAGGCCCAAGCTATTACAGCAATGCTTTAGACATCGGTCCTCTCTTGCTGATCATCAAGAACTCTCAATCTCTTACACTTTGCAGATGGATGTTCGAGGTAACATAGATAATCTCTATATCTTTTGTTTTACGATAAAAATATTAATCATGTGATTCTACAATCGAGTTTGTGAAAGAAATAGGTTTTTACCAAATTTATTTTATTTTCTGTTTTTGTTTATAGGAACTAATCAAACCATCCATATCCTCTTCTTGGACATCATTCCAATTCTACAAGTTACAAGAATTGCGGTGGATTGATAACTCGATGAAACAAGAAAACATTAATTTATTGATCTCTTTTCTAAAGCTTTGCCCTTCAATCGAGCGCCTCTTCATTACTGTAAGTGTCAAGCACCTAAAACCTATGTTAGTTCATGCCTTTTGGATTCTTCGTGCTAATTAATACCTCTGATTATTTCGAAGATCGATTCGAATACTTATAGTTCAAAAGAAGAAGATAGTGTTGCTGACCACGCGAGCAAGCACACAAGAGTACTAAGGAACCTAAAGCTTGTCAAATTGGAAGGATCAAAGAGTGAAGAGGATAAGAATCAACTGATATTGGCTCTACAGGAGATAGTCGATATCGATCAGCCTCTGCTTGTACTGTCGTCACTTTCTTCAGATTGACTCCGACTTGGAATGGAAAAGACAAAAAAATGAAAATGATTAAAGATACACGCATGAACATGCTTTAATTTGCTGTCTTTTTAACGCGTGGGTTTCTATTTCTTGCTGTACAAGAAACCCTCGACAAAACAAAACTCAAATTTGGCTGTTTCGTCAGGATTCGCCGATTAGAGATTGTCACCAGTATGTATTATTCTACTAATTACTATGATGTATGACTTAAAACACAATATTTGATTTTCGCAATTAGTATATGCATGATAGTAATAAGAGTAGTATTAATTGATAATTGATTCTCGTACTTACACTTGCAAATTTAACCTATAGTGGCCAAATTAATATTTAGTTTAGGTGAAATATCGTTTTTAACCCATGTGAGTGTCTTCATTATTTTGACCTGTTCAACAAAAGCATGTGTGGAAACTTCATCTGTCAACATCAGAAAAGCGTGCATCACAAGTCATTCTCAGAATATCGATTAACCCTAAAACCAACTAAAACCATTTTGATTCCATCATCAAGTTTGATCGTTGGACTTCGCAACGAAAACAACTGTCATGGAAATATTTGAGGAATTAATTTTTTTCTAAAGTTGCTTTTAGCACAATTTATCTCGAAAATGCTCCGTTCCTTCCTAGTTGCAAAACAAAACTAGTCTCAATAGACGGAAATAGCTAGGTAGCAACGGAACGAACGATGCGGAAACGGATCGGAAGAAAAACAATAATGAAAATATCATGTTTCGGTCCATTTACGTTTTACATTTAAGACACGAAAACTCCGCGCAATCCAAACATGTTTAGGACAAAATTAATATACATCTTTCAAGGAATGATATGATGACATTGACACATAACGAATATGATCAATCTAACAATAATCTTTTCGACTTTAAGTCTAGATTAATTTTGATCGGGTTGACTAAAGGCCAAACATATTTTGGACAGTTGCACACCAACCCCAAATGGCTCAGACAGGCCCGGTACGGTGGTACAATTAAAATTTTCAAATGAGACTCGAACAAAAGACAATCAAGTGTCAATATTATAAAACCGAGAAGAATAGATATATCATACATATTCTTTCGTTTAAATTATACTATCTCTTAAGAATGTTTTCCAACTCCTATCAACTATATTATGTTTTGGTTTACTTTTAAACAAAAATATATGAGTTTAAAAACTAATAAAAGTTTTAGGAAAAAAAAAACAAAACATTATTTGATAAATTTGGGTTGCACACTGCTTTTTAGTGGATAATTTTTATTTCGTTACAAAGTAGTCAATATTTCTTCTTCTTCTTCTAAATGCAGTATATATTATATAACATCCGAAATGTAGTGTAAATATGATGTATAACTCAGTAATACTCATTGTTGAGTGTTTACAGAGTAAATTACTAACTTAGAGTATAAAAATCAATGGATTGGGTAACATTAATTTGATAAACAAATATACTTGACTAACTAGCTAGAAAAGAACAATGACTGAATTGGGTAAAAGAAAATTTTAAATTTTATTATTTGAGGACAGTTTTCTTAGGAAAATATATGATTCTAGTTATATTTTATAGAAAGCAGACTATCTCATTAGAGTAAACATGTTTTAAGAAACCGAATAAAATTTAGCTCGAACTTAGACTATATACACATGGACGTATGTGTGGAGCTTTGCTAAAGACTAAAGAGAAAAGGTGGACATTTAACAAAAGGGGAACAGATCAAATGCACTGGCAGAAAAAGAGAGTCTCCATGCTGCCTCAATGATACCTGCCCCCACTGGGTAATGCTAGTCTCACCTGTAGTAGCACCCTTCTCCTTTCGTCACCCGCACCTTTCCTCTACGGTCTTCTTCGACAGCGAAATTAGAAGGAAACTATGACAGCTATTTTGTGCATTCTTCACGGCACACTAACCAACACGCACATTTTTCAAGTTTTTACAATCCTTTCATTTCTAATTTTTATTATCTTTTGGGGGTTTTTTTTTTTTTTTGTTTTTTAGTGAAAAATATGAAGTAAATCTAAGCAAGACTTGAATTATTCGTAGTGGCTGGTTTGGTCACCATATCAAATAAATTTTCAGTTATATACATTTCCAGTCCTCGATATTCTTCTTACTAATTTGAGAAGAACTCCAGTACAATATATTAATTGACTCTAAGCATTTTTTTTAATAACAACACACATTTCATCCAACGAAATTATCGTGTAACTTTTAATTTTTAAGATAATAAAACTCGAAACTATTCTATATTGTCAAGTAACTCGACAACCACCTTCTGTAGAAGTAATGATAATAATTTACTTCATTTGGATCGATCATCTCAATTATTAACAATGAATACAACAGAAGAAGTTTGGTAAGTTAATGTTGCGGACATTGCGGTGACCTAACCTGGTCCGATCTAGACCACTTCTTCTAGGCCTTTTACTAGACTGTCTCATATTTGATCTTGCAAAGATAGGGTTGACAATTTGATATGCGACTGGTTTTCAAGATTCCAGAGCTAATTTACGGTTCACCAGCTTGTTTTCATTTTTTTTTTTTTTTACTTTTCTTTAAAACTTAACAATTGATGAGATGCTTTATTGTCTGCAAAAAAAGAAGATGAGATACTTTATTGTTAAACGACAAACTATAAATCTATTTTAGTAACAATCTAAATAAAATTTATTAATTGTTAGACAAAAGTAAATCGTAAATAACTTGTTTTTTTAGTCAAAATATCATGACTATAGATCTTTTTTTTGTGTGCAAATTCATGACTATAGATCAAATTTGAGTAATTCGCAAACCATCAAATCCAGGCCAGAGAAATTACATATTATTCAAGAAAAGAATTAGAGCTGAGTCTGCAAACCCTTTTTTCAAAAAAAGAAGAATTAGAGCTGAGTTAGGCTAAATCAAAACTAAACCGATGAAATTTGCAAACTTTGTAATCATCACAACATTATTCTAAAAAATAGAGATAAATTAATTAAAAAAGATTTGATAAAATTCAACATCTTTGTCTTACGATTTTTCCTAGACATTATTAAAAGGAAACAAAATAACAAATTAAGCAGAGAATAAACGAAAATACCTGAAAGAAAACTAAAAACAAAAAAACTCGTCGCCGTAGTTGACCGTTCGCAGCCTCTCCGGTGTATTATACATACTTTTAAAAATGTGTAAATATGAAATACTAATTTTTTTTAATAATAATAATGTTAAAGTTTTTTTGTGTTACATCAGGTGACACAGATACACAAGACTTGTCTGTCTTTTACTTTTGAGTTTTGAGTCTTTGACCCATTTCTCCATTTCGGATACCCAAAAAATAAAATTAATTTAAAAAAAAAAAATCAAAATCACAGCAACAAAGAGGAAAAATATATTACCGGAAACGATTTCTTCGCCGATTCTTGGACTTTTCTTCCTCTAAGCTTTTAGCAGATCCGGTGAAATTCAGATTAAGCAAAGTCCGAGCAATCCTAAACTCTAGGGTTTTCTTCTACGCAGGAGACGGAGGTTGTTATTGCCCCGTCGCTAAGATGATGATTTCCAGGGGTTTGTTCGGGTGGTCTCCGCCGCATATACAGCCGTTAACTCCGGTCTCTGAGGTTTCCGAGCCTCCTGAGTCGCCATCTCCTTACCTCGATCCTGGCGCCGAGAACGGTGGCACGGGCATGGCGGCGCAGGCGGAGGATGAGGAGGAGATGGAGGAGCCCGAGGAGATGGAGCCTCCTCCTGCCGCTGTTCCTTTCTCTCAGCTTTTCGCCTGCGCTGATCGCTTCGATTGGGTGCTTATGATCTTTGGATCCGTAGCTGCTGCTGCTCACGGTACTGCGCTTATTGTCTACTTGCACTACTTCGCGAAAATTGTTCAGGTCCTTGCATACACCACTGAATCGGGTCACCGGATACCTGAGGATCAGTTCAATCGCCTTGTCGAGGTAGGTCAGCTTGCATACGCTTTTGTGGCTTTAGAAAGTTCCTAATTTTACTTGGTTTATTTTGCTTGGGGAAATGGAATTTGGAGGTTAATGTGCCATGTAAGTTAGGTGTTTGGTGTCTTCAATTTCTGGATAAGATTTCTATTTAAGCTGGACTTCGACCTTCTCACTCGTTTTTCTTTTTATGCATGGTTGAAGCTTTAGGCTTGTCTTGTTGGAGTTATTGAAAGTTTAGTATATAGTTTTGCGATATTTACTCAACTGAAATTTAGCTTAGGGGGTCGAGTTTTGGAACTTTGTTCTCCTTCCGAGCAGGATATTGTAATTTTTGTTTGTTGCCACATTAGTGTTAAGTAACCTTCCTGCAAGGTTCTTGAACATCTGGTGGTGAGGTGAACACGTCAGAGCTGTATCTCCACAGAGTTTGTGGCACTCATTCAGCGGTCATAAATGTATTAGATCAAGAAGTGAACATGAGAGTGTAGGGAAATAGTTAATCAAGCTATGATTTGTTTTCACCTGTAGTATCTTTAGCATTTATATGATTTATACTGAAATAAGCATGGTTTAGCATCTTTATGAGGGGTGAAATTCTCTGATTGTTTTGCTCTACATGTAGCAACTTTGTGGATATGCATGTTGGCTTGTTAGTGGATTTATGTTTCATGAATTCTGTGTCATTTTTTGGAGGACTAGTAAGTATACTGATTTTCGTGTAGTTTCTGCTTCTAAATTGTATATTAACCTGGAAACCAGCTGTAATTCACCTAGCTGGGGAGGCTACTTTGAATAGTTAAACCTCTTTTTTACTCAAATGCATGCTCAAAAGAAGGCAACCTTTTTCTAAGTTTATGCTTATGTTTTTCTCGTCCCTAGGGATTTCTATGTATGCTCTTCTGAATATCCATTTTATTACTTGAGGTTTATCTGTTACAAACCAATTCATGTGAATTCATGAAACAATGGCAACAATCTTGAAATAATGTGCCCCTCTAAGTTATCTATGCCTTTTGTGCAGCTTTCGCTGACCATTGTGTACATCGCTGGGGGTGTTTTCATATCTGGTTGGATAGGTAAGTTCACCTTTGCTAAAACCTATACATATATAACCTAGTTGTGTCCTTCTATCCTCTACTGCAATGATGCTATTAGCCGCCACCATAATTAATTGTTCTTTATTATAGAGGTGTCTTGCTGGATACTGACTGGAGAGAGGCAGACTGCTGTGATCAGGTCAAAGTATGTCCAAGTGCTACTAAATCAGGATATGAGTTTCTTTGATACATATGGGAATAACGGGGATATAGTAAGCCAAGTGCTGAGTGATGTCCTTCTCATTCAGTCGGCTCTAAGCGAAAAAGTATGTTTAACTTCTGAATCTGGTTTCAAGTTTGCTTTCAAATGTCTTTGTTTTTGCAAAGAGTGATACATCTTCTGCCATTTCTTTAATCTCTGTGATCTCAGGTTGGAAATTACATTCATAACATGGCAACATTTATCAGTGGGCTTATTATCGGTTTTGTCAACTGCTGGGAAATTGCGCTCATTACGTTAGCCACTGGTCCTTTCATTGTTGCTGCAGGAGGCATATCAAATATATTTCTCCACAGACTTGCTGAGAATATTCAAGATGCATATGCTGAAGCAGCCAGCATTGCTGAACAGGTATTATAATTGTTAGGTTTACGGGTTACATTATGGAGATACTGTTGATTTTTTCAAAATATTGCAATTTTGATTGTCGAATCCTGTTGCAAGCGTTAAACTTTGAAACGTTTCCGACAATGATATTTAAGCATTGGAGTTATAACGAGATATTTGTGACGAGTGAACATTAAAGTTGATTTTCGCTGTGCAAAGTTTGATAACTTTTACTGTTCTCTTATTTTGAAATCAAAAGTTGTTAAGTTCAGAAAATAGTAGGTAGAATCTATGTGGGTTATATTGTATTTAGACAGGTCGGACTTTTTAGGTTACTTATCTTGGTTTAATGTGGCTGTACTGATATCGTGAATCAAAAATCATCTCAACATATTGCCCAAGCCAGGGCTTCGTTTTTATTATGTTAGGATGCATGCATAATCATTCTTAGCTTCCATAACTTGGGTATTGCATCAACTGAGATGCATAGAAATTACATGCCCGCTATTCTTCTTATGTGTACAAGTTCTTCTGAAATGTATCTCCAACTGGTCCGTTTTCTGAGTTCTCCATTATGGCTAGTTTACTGTGTCATTATGCGTCCCGTATCAATTAACGCTTACAAAGGGTTTATTCCAAATGTGCAGGCGGTCTCTTACATTAGGACTTTGTATGCCTTTACAAATGAAACTCTTGCAAAATACTCTTATGCAACTTCTCTCCAGGCAACTCTGAGATATGGTATATTGATTAGTCTTGTGCAAGGACTTGGACTTGGATTTACTTATGGGCTTGCTATATGTTCATGTGCTCTACAACTATGGATTGGTCGGTTCTTTGTTATTCATGGAAGGGCGAATGGTGGAGAAATCATTACAGCCCTTTTTGCTGTTATTTTAAGCGGGCTGTAAGCTTCAGATTCTACTTTAACTGCTCGTATCTTTCTTCTCCAGTGTCTGTACACATTAATTTGCTAATTGTATTCATATTGTGCTGTTCAGGGGGTTAAATCAAGCTGCTACAAACTTTTATTCATTTGATCAAGGAAGGATTGCGGCATATAGACTTTTTGAGATGATAAGTCGTTCATCATCTGGGACTAATCAAGAGGGGACTATTTTGTCTTCTGTTGAAGGAAATATTGAGTTTCGGAACGTATATTTCAGCTATTTGTCACGACCTGAAATTCCTATCTTGAGTGGATTTTACCTCACTGTGCCTGCTAAGAAAGCTGTTGCACTTGTTGGTAGAAATGGTTCTGGAAAAAGCAGCATTATTCCTCTAATGGAACGGTTTTATGATCCTACACTAGGTATTGTCATGTGTGATTAATCCCCTTTGAATACTCACCTGCGGCGGAGACTATTATTAGCTGAATAGATCTGTGGTTTCCTCTTAAACAGGAGAAGTTCTACTTGATGGGGAAAATATTAAAAATCTAAAACTAGAGTGGCTGAGAAGCCAAATAGGCCTGGTGACACAGGAGCCTGCTTTGCTTAGCTTGAGCATAAGAGAGAATATTGCATATGGCAGAGATGCTACTTTGGATCAGATAGAGGAGGCAGCTAAAAAAGCTCGTGCACACACATTTATTAGCTCACTTGAAAAAGGATATGAAACTCAGGTAACAATACACTGAAAAGTTTATAGTTATGAATTGCACTTCTGGTGCTGTTATTCTCATTTTAGAAATTGGAAATGACTTATTTGTCTTCTAGGTTGGGAAGGCTGGTTTAACGTTGACGGAGGAGCAGAAAATAAAACTATCGATTGCTAGAGCTGTACTCTTAGATCCAAAAATTCTTCTGCTTGATGAGGTCACTGGAGGACTAGACTTTGAAGCTGAAAGAGTTGTCCAAGAAGCTCTTGATCTTTTAATGTTAGGACGGTCGACCATAATAATAGCTCGACGGCTAAGTCTGATAAGAAATGCTGACTATATTGCTGTAATGGAGGAGGGTCAACTACTTGAAATGGGTACACATGATGAATTAATCAACCTTGGTAATTTGTATGCCGAGCTTCTGAAGTGTGAAGAAGCAACAAAGCTACCTAGACGGTACGATTCTCCAGCCAATACATATATATATATATCATGTCGTAGAATAGTTTGTCTGACTGCTTTTGATTTCTAATGATCTATGGAAGGGTGGACTTTGACTATTCTACTTGGTTATGGAACTTGTATCTTCTTGCAGGATGCCAGTTAGGAACTACAACGACTCTGGTGCGTTCCAGGTTGAGAGGGATTCTTCAGCTGGTCGGGGCTTCCAAGAACCATCGTCGCCGAAAATGGCCAAGTCTCCATCTCTTCAGAGAGGCCATGCTGTTTTCCGTTCCCAGGAAGTGTGCTTCAATAGTGAAGAATCACCCAATGATCATAGCCCTGCACTAGAGAATATGGGAGAAAATGGATCGTCTTTGGATGTCGGTGATAAGGAACCAACCATCAAAAGACAAGATAGTTTCGAGATGCGGTTACCAGAACTACCAAAAATTGACATCCAGTGTCCACAACGTCAGAAATCAAATGGTTCAGATCCGGAGTCCCCTATATCACCCCTTTTGATATCAGATCCCCAAAATGAGCGCTCCCATTCACAGACATTTAGCCGCCCTCTTGGTCATTCTGATGACACTTCAACTAATGTTAGGGTGAACAAGGACGCTCAACACAAGGAGTCACCTTCATTTTGGAGGTTGGCACAGCTTAGTTTTCCAGAGTGGCTATATGCTGTATTAGGGAGTATTGGTGCTGCCATCTTTGGTTCTTTCAATCCTCTTTTAGCTTACGTCATTGCATTGGTAGTGACGGCATACTATGGGAGCAAGGGAAGCCACCTGCGTGAGGAGGTTGACAAGTGGTGCTTGATCATTGCCTGCATGGGAATAGTTACAGTTGTTGCCAATTTCTTGCAGCATTTCTACTTTGGTATTATGGGGGAGAAAATGACTGAGAGAGTGCGGAGGATGATGTTCTCAGGTACTTCAATATTTTTCTTCATTGATTAACCCACTTCACTGCATGTTACTCCTTTCACTTGCATCAGCTCATTTATTTTCTCTGATGTGACAGCTATGCTGCGTAATGAAGTTGGATGGTTTGACGAAGAAGAGAACAGTCCAGATACGTTATCTATGCGTCTAGCAAATGATGCCACTTTTGTCCGAGCCGCCTTCAGCAACAGGCTTTCGATATTTATTCAGGATAGTTTTGCTGTTATCGTTGCTATTCTTATTGGGTTGCTGCTCGGTTGGCGTTTGGCCCTTGTTGCATTGGCGACTTTACCGATACTTACTCTCTCTGCCATTGCTCAGGTTTGCTCCGTTTCTTCAGCCTTCCCCAACAAAGCCTTATGTTACGCTCAAGGAGGCTTAAAATTGTTTTCTTATGTTTTTTGTTAACTAATTCTGGTTCGGTAGTCGCGTGCAAAAGGTTTCCTGTTTAAATACTTGTCTTTCCTGCTGACGCTGGTTTCTAATAGCCCTCAAAATTTCCAGAAACTTTGGCTTGCTGGATTCTCAAAGGGCATCCAGGAGATGCATAGAAAGGCGTCTTTAGTACTCGAGGATGCTGTCAGAAACATATATACTGTTGTCGCTTTCTGTGCCGGTAACAAGGTGATGGAACTCTACAGACTGCAACTCCAACGGATACTCAGGCAGAGCTTTTTCCACGGGATGGCTATTGGCTTTGCGTTTGGCTTCTCGCAGTTTCTCCTCTTTGCCTGCAATGCGCTCCTCCTCTGGTACACTGCATTATCAGTAAACCGTAGATACATGAAAGTGTCGACAGCTCTAATCGAGTACATGGTTTTCTCCTTTGCTACATTTGCCCTTGTCGAGCCATTCGGATTAGCACCTTACATTCTCAAGCGCCGTAGATCTCTCGCTTCAGTATTTGAAATTATAGATCGAGTGCCTACAATTGAACCTGATGATACCTCAGCTCTTAGTCCACCTAACGTCTATGGAAGCATTGAACTTAAAAACATCGACTTCTGCTACCCAACTCGCCCAGAAGTGTTAGTACTAAGCAACTTCAGTCTCAAAGTCAGTGGGGGACAAACAGTAGCTGTAGTTGGTGTTTCTGGTTCTGGAAAAAGCACAATAATATCACTGATCGAGAGATACTACGACCCAGTTGCTGGTCAGGTCTTATTAGACGGGCGAGACTTGAAGTCATATAATTTGAGATGGTTAAGAAGCCACATGGGTCTGATTCAACAGGAACCCATAATCTTTTCCACGACAATCAGAGAAAACATTATATATGCAAGGCATAACGCGAGTGAAGCTGAGATGAAGGAAGCAGCAAGAATTGCAAATGCCCACCATTTCATCAGCAGCTTAGCTCACGGCTACGACACGCACATCGGGATGAGAGGCGTTGAACTTACCCAAGGACAGAAACAGAGAATCGCGATAGCTCGAGTAGTGCTGAAGAATGCTCCAATAATCTTGATTGATGAAGCCAGCTCGTCCATCGAATCTGAGTCAAGCCGTGTTGTGCAGGAAGCTCTCGATACCTTGATAATGGGGAACAAAACAACGATTCTGATAGCGCATAGAGCGGCGATGATGAGACATGTGGACAACATTGTGGTTCTCAACGGCGGCAAAATAGTTGAAGAAGGCACGCATGATTCTTTAGCGGGTAAAAACGGATTGTATGTCCGTTTAATGCAACCACATTTTGGCAAGGGTCTACGCCAACATCGACTGATCTAGAGAGATTGGACTCTTGTGCCTAATTGAGATTAGTTCAGTCACATACCGACCATCATGTGATGCCACGGGATAATGTTATTGGATGCAATCTGATCAAGGCTTATCGGTCCGGGATTACACCAAATGAGCAGAAGTTGTACAACCACGGTTAGTTTCTGTAAACAAATTAGGAGCTTGTAGACGTAGATTCCCATATTCTTTCAGGAGACGAAGCAATGAAGAAGTAGGACTGTGTTTACTCATTGCTTTGTCTTTTAAGGTATATCAATTTGTTTATTGAAACTGAAGATTAGAGCCCAGTTTATTTGCCTAAGTTTGTTATTTTCTTGTTGTGAGTGATTTAGGTGGAGAATGTGTAATGGTTAGGCAGAAAGAGAAAAGGCGTCTGTTTTGTAAATACTTTGTATCCACTTTATTTGCAGGGCTTTTTAATGCAAGTTTGATTGAAATTTCATCTCTATTATTAACCAAAACATCGTTGGAGTTGTAGAGAATATGAAAATATCAATTGATATCTACATATAATTTTGTAACCTTAAAGAGAATACAGAGAAGTAAACAGAAGATGCTTTCCCCTTATTGTGTTCGTCAAATTTGAAGGATCTTCAATGAGTCAGCTACAACTTGAAGCTGCTTCTTCACTTTCCTCCATCGTCTCTCGTTTGCTCCAACTATGAGTGTGTAGTATCTGTCTGCAACATCAAATCAATCAAACACTTTTATTCATCACTTTCTTCTCTGATTTATCATTAAATCTCTTATAATCTATGCTTACTGTTTCCAACTGCTACTGTTGCAAAGGAAGTGGTTGCATAGATGGGAGTTCTTAGTCCATACTCAAACGTGTAATAGTTCCTTCCATCCTCCACCCTCTGCATTTTCAGCTTTTGTTTGTAAAGATCTCTCAAAACTTTGATGATTCTTTAAGATGATGTAGCAACAAAGATGCGAATCTGACCTCTTTCATATCGTAGATGGTAGCTACTTGGTTTGGTGCTGCAAACTTATGCTTCACTAGATCATAAACCACCTGATGAATAAAAGAAGAATGATGAATCAATGTGAAATCTCAAACGATATAGAGAGAGATGGAGATTAAGATGTGCAATACATACCTCTTCCATTGGACCCAATTCGTGGATGTCGTTTTTCTCTGTTGGTATGAACCTGACCCGAACATTCTGCAGTTGCAAGTATCTATCTTTGAAGGCTGAATCATGTGCCCTGAAGTCAAACTCCTGTATAGTATGCGCGGAACAAGATCATATCAAAGCTTATTCATTTAAGTTTCATCATTACAAGAAAGAAAACAAAGCCATAGCTTACCCACCCTCCAGTCTGATGGGTAATAATAAGAATACCCGTCTTGTCGATCCACGAAAGCCGAGTAGTTTTTTGGTATCTCTGAAAACATTATATGATCCAACAAAGTTGTTCCCTTGGCCCTAGAAGAATGAACAGGAGAGACAGAAAGAAGAAGTCATTTTTGCAGATTACCTTCAGCAAGAAGCAAAGTTGCTGGAACTGAAGTTGCCAATAAGGTTCCTACTCCGACAAGAGCTTGCCTTCTCTTCCAATTGCTTCCGCTTTCTTTCCGGTAATCTATTGAATCGTTAATATCAATCAATTCACAGGCCAATGCACTATGAGAAGAACAATGTCAAGTAGAGTTGGTTTCTTACTATTCTCCGAGAAGTCAAGATTGCTGCTGGATGAAAGTGAATAAGAAGGTTTGAGTGATGGATTTGGATAGAGAATATCCGTCTGGTAAGAAAATGTGTATAACCAGTGAACAACAATGATATCAGAAAACGAGATAGAGTGGAATCAGGGCAGTGTTAGTAACCTTGTGGGAGATTGTTGGTGAGACACAATAGCGGATTGAGAGTGAAGAGACTGCCATAATGGCTACAATTCACAAGACTTCAGATTATCAATGATCATTGCCTTAGTTTAGTCTGTTCGGATAAGAGATTTCTGCTTTTCGACATTTCTCAGTTTTCTCCATTCATTAACATGTGGATAAATGGATAACGAAATATCCAAAGAGTGTGTGGTGACAGATCGGTTTAATGTCATCCACTCGGTAAAATTTACCAGTTATAAAAGAAATGGCATTTAAAAAGTTCATAGGAATAAACTGCAACAAGAATGTATTGTAAAAAAAAGTTTTTGCCCAAATACTATAATCACCAGATGATGGTAATAATATCTTAAAGCAAAACTGAGACTACGAGAGACAAAACCGCAAAAGTCTGTTTTATAATTGCAGTGATAGAACTTAGATGATGCCAATTTTGTTAGCAACATCTAAAGCATCATAGTCTGGTGTAAGCCTCACGTAAGCCTTCTTTGTTCCATCAGGCCTGCAACGAAACCAATATCATTGAGTCAAATATATGAAACATAATCAAAATCACAAGATGTCACACAAGACACAACAAAGCAAAAAAGAAAACTCTCTTTGAAGTACCTGATGAGGGTGTTGACTTTCTTGGTCTGGATGTCATACATCTTCTTAACAGCATCTTTGATCTTCTTCTTGTCGGCACGAATGTCAACAATGAAGACAAGAGTGTTGTTGTCTTCAATCTTCTTCATTGCAGATTCAGTGGTGAGTGGGTACTTGAGGATTCCGTAATGATCCAACTTATTCCTCGGAGCTGCACTGATTCTTTCGTACTTAGGATCTCTGGGCTTGGTCAAAGTCTTTGGCCTGTGGAAGGTTACCTTTGTCCTAATCTTCTTGTCCTTCTTCTTGAAGGTTTGGCCAGATTTCACTGCTTTTGCAGCCTTCAAGGCCTTGGCCTTAGGGTCGGCCTTCTTAGTGGTATCAACTGCATAATAATCCAGAGAGTTTCAGCAACTTAGAATGCTTAGAGAATATAGCTGCATATGCTTAAAACTTTGAGAGAAATTGAACAATCTATCAAGTGATTACAGAGGAAACAGAAAAGAAATAGAAGGAGAAACCTAAAAATTTCATTTAGATCTTAAATCCACCTCAATAAATGGATATTCCAAAAACCTAAGGATTTAATCTCACTTGCAGGCCAACTTGTTCCTTAGTAAACCTAGGTGAAGCTAATCAGGAAGATTGGAAACTAATTATCTTAAGATTCTAACCATGTTTCCATCAGACACAAGTCTAGTAAAAGATTCAAATCCTTCAAGTCCAGTAAAGATTGAACAAGGAATCGGATTATCAATGAAAAACCGTACCTTTAGCCGGAGACATTGCTCAGAACGATTCTTCCCACTCGAAATCTGTCAAATTTGATAGAAACCCAGAAAACTCAACTCACTTAAAAACCATAAAATGAAATGTACGACAGGCTACCGAATGAAAATTTAAAGCTCCCTAGAGATAGTACGCAAAACAAACACAGTATTCAGATAATGATTCATGCGAAAAAAAGCAGTGAAGAAGGCGTAGGAAGACGCACAAACCTGGAGAGGTGAAGCAGCTGAAACCCTAACTCACTTTGTGGCCGCAGACACTTTTATTGTGGAAGTGACGAGAATGATAAAGAGAGACGAAACCCTAGAATACTTGGGCCTTTAATATTATAATGGGCCTTTACCCATAACCATAATATAAAGCCCAAATCGCAATTTACCCGCCTTTCGTATATATTATCGCCGATGGCGTATAGAACATGTTTAATGTTATCTCACGTCTAATTGGAAATTTTTTCTATATTAGTTTTCGTGTTTTATGTCATCTCACCGAGATTAATCAAAAGTTTTGCTTTCTCTTTTCCATTACCATTTGTGATTTTGAATTTCTAAACGATATAAAGCAATAAGTTAGTCCGATTAAAACAATAACTTAACATTTGAAATGAGCAAACCAGAGAGAAGATGATGATCACTATTGAGGGTTTCCGATTTTTCTGTGTTTTTTTTTTTTTGGGTACTGAGCCGAAGAAGTCGATTCAATAATCCTCTATGCTCTATCGTCACATAAAGCCTAAAACGACGTTGTTTTGACTATGATATGTCACGGGATGAACACGTGTCCACTACGGCACACCCCAATTACGTGCGAGATACTAAATCCATTGAGAAGTCGCCACGTAGACATTTCAGTGGCTGGTCCAAGTATCTCTGTGGTTAATGATCCGTCTACCACACCAGTCGTAGTTAGTTGCCTCGGATCTATGCCTTAATTACCAATTTTACCCTCGCCGTCTCTTCGAATTTTCCATTCCCTACCCTCACCGTTAAATGCTAGCAGCCAGAGAAAATCAGCTTCCGCTCCAAATCTCTCGCGCCGCGAATCTCTATCTCACCGAAAAATGGTTGGGCCAGCTAGTCCAGATGGCGACGAAGGGATCTCGCTGCTCGAGTTTCACGGTAACGGTGACCGTTCCTGGCAGCTAAACTTCGACGATTTCCAGGTTTCTCCGGAGCATAAAGATAAGAAACCGCCGAGTAAATACCAGAACTGTCTTGGTTGTTTGGGTAAATTTGCTTCTCCTCTCGACATTTCCTTTTGTTTGTGTTTTGGGTTTTTTTTTTTTTTTTTTCTTCAGTTTCATCTTTAGCAGGTGAAAGAATTGATTATGTGCGTAGGAAACTGAATAGGACTGGGCTAGTCTAGGGAAAACAAGTGAGCTACCGTTTTGGAATTGGTTTGACTTTTGAGTTCGGTGTTTTTGGTTGCTATTTTTAGCTTTGTTATTTCTTAAAACATATTATCAATTATGAAAGTTCAATCGGATCTTTCCTTGAGATTTTTGGTGGAGTCTTTGGTAGTGGATATGACTGAATGAAACGGAAACTTTGTTGGATTCAGCTCAAAATGTCTGGCTAATTACATGGATTTTTTCATGAGTTTCTAGTAATCCTGATCTTGATTTTTGGGCGTAATTATTTTTTTGAACTTGTTATAATCTCCACTAGCTCCAATCAAGAAATTTGGCCTGATTGAAGCTATAGTACCTAATATATAAAGTACAGAACAAACGGTTTAGCTTAAAAGGGGTTTCTTTGATTTGATTCTATTGACAACTGTGATCTAAAATAGTGAGAAGCAACTGTAGCTGGACTGGGTTTGAACTTTTCTTGCTTAATTTTTGCTATGAAAAAAACATTAAAAATATGATTTGTGAAGCTATGTGTCTTGACGGTTGCAGGTCCGGAAGACAATGTGGCAGATTATTACCAGCAGCAGGTGGAGATGCTTGAGGGCTTTACTGAAATGGATGAACTTGCAGAACGTGGCTTTGTCCCTGGAATGTCAAAGGTTAGCTTAGATGATGCTACTAGCCTCTTCTTCCACATTTGTTGAAAACTATGATACATTTGTTCTTGTTAATTGATACTTATCTGAATATCTCTGTGTGGTGCACATAGGAAGAGCAGGAAAAATTGGCTAAAAGCGAGGCATTTGCGATTAGAATATCAAACATTGCAAACATGGTTCTTTTTGCTGCTAAAGTCTATGCTTCCATCACAAGCGGCTCTTTAGCAATCATTGCGTCCACATTGGACTCCCTTCTTGATCTTCTTTCTGGCTTCATCCTGTGGTTTACCGCCTTCTCGATGCAGACACCAAACCCATATCAGTATCCCATTGGCAAGAAAAGGATGCAACCACTGGTTTGTATCATCCTTTTAAAGATTATGCATATATATAGGTGTCTTCCCTTAGTATATTTCTATTTTATGTGTGATGTTATTGAATAGGCCTAAGCAAGTATGCTATTGATTTCTCTGTGCAACTCCTAACAACTACGAGAAGTCTATAAAGCATTTTCTGTTTCTCATATGCGATTCTTGGATCAAATCTTCTCAGGGAATCCTAGTCTTTGCATCAGTGATGGCGACACTTGGATTGCAAATCATCTTGGAATCTCTTCGCACGATGGTATCCAGTGTATGTAAACCTTGTCTGAAACTTGATCACCTAGCTTTGGTCTAGAGCTCCAAAAGAGTTATTCACACAATTGCTTCAACTGTTCTATTATAGCACAAGGAGTTCAGCCTAACAAAAGAGCAAGAGAGCTGGGTGGTTGGGATCATGCTCTCTGTTACATTGGTCAAACTGCTTCTGGTTCTTTACTGCAGATCCTTCAGTAACGAGATTGTTAAAGCTTATGCTCAAGATCACTTCTTCGACGTCATCACAAACATCATCGGACTCATTGCAGTAATCCTCGCGAATTACATCGATAATTGGATGGATCCAGTTGGAGCTATCATTGTAAGTTTCTAAAAACAAAAAACAAGTCTTTTATCTTTCTTTGTCTCCTCCTTCCTAACAAAATGTCTTTTATTCATGTAGCTTGCATTATACACGATTCGGACATGGTCAATGACGGTTTTGGAGAACGTGAACTCTCTAGTTGGGAAATCAGCAACACCAGAGTATCTGCAGAAACTAACTTACCTGTGTTGGAACCACCATAAAGCCATTAGGCACATTGATACAGTAAGGGCTTACACATTTGGCTCTCATTACTTTGTGGAGGTTGATATTGTTCTTCCTGCTGATATGCCTCTGCAAGTGGCTCACGACATTGGAGAATCGCTGCAAGAGAAGCTGGAGCTGCTACAGGAGATTGAACGGGCTTTTGTGCATCTTGATTATGAGTACACTCACAAACCTGAGCACGCTAGATCCCACTGTTAGCTGTTTTTCGGTTACAAACGTGAAGATCTCTACGCTTCTGAATCTTTACAACTTAATTTCCACAATATTGTTTTAGTGGGCAAGTGTGAGATAAAAGGAGTACGTTTTGTAACTATCTTGTAACCAAACTCAAATCAAATTCATGTCGGTTCGATCCAGATTGGGTAGATTAGTTCAATATTATAAAAAAAAAAAAAAAAATCAAAACTCAAACCGAACCGAAATCTTCTTGATTTGGATTGAGTATGTATTTGTCCCACATCGGGAGTCTGAGCGGTATGAGAGCTGTGAAGGGTAGTAGAAATAGGTGAGGGTGGTGAAGCTGAGAAAATTGCCTTAAACTAATGAGTAAGGAAAACAAAGCGAGCGGTGAGAGCCGGTCGCAGCGCTGAACGTATAACATGGAAAGTGGCGCAAGAATTTATGGAAGGGAAATAGGCTGGCCGAGTGTTGACGCTGCTTACTTTTGCAGAACTCTCTCGTGCGGGCCTCCCCATCCCCCAATTATCCCCTAGTTACCTAACCTTTTTTGAATATTTGAATATTTTTCTCTTGGGTTGATTGATAGGTTTTGATTCGGTTGCCATCTGAAGTTTCTACGAATTCGCACGCCAGCTTGAGCTTCTCATCGACAAATATCCTTTTGGTCGGCACTGTCGTGTAAGTTGTTCTGTCTTTTCTTTTTGTCTCTCATGTTTCCATCACCCAATTACGAATTTGTTGGTTGGGTTTCAATTGATTGGGTATTTTGTTGTTGTGAATATCATCATCTCCCAAATTACCTGTCGCGTTTTGAAGGACTCAATAATTGTGTACCGATCATCATTTCTAGAGTTTGGATGCACCATAGATTTGAGCCATAGAGCTTTCTCAATTCTGATATATGCTCCCAAATCTCTGCTATGCGCCTGATTTTAGTTGGTCTATGTGTTAGTCCTTCAAATTGGTCTTTCTTGATCTTTACAGAATCTTTTTTACAAGCTTCCAAATTGATATGATATCTAGTTATAGCAGAAAGGGAGACAAAAAAACAAGGACTGATTTCTTTCTTTCTTTCTTTCAATTCTCAGTGATTCTGCTGTGATTTCTCAGTCTCTTGCTTTGTCCAGAACATGGAAGAAGCGCATTCAGTGAATAGTCCAAGACGAGTTTTAAGCTTCTCGAAGAGAAAGAAGCAAAAGCCTAGTTTTCAGGATTCAGACAGCATTGGGTCATCGCCATTTAGAGCATCACAAGTGCATGGACCCAAACCCTCTGAGGTCTATGGTTTTGTAGGGTCCATATCGACTGTTGTTGCCACAGTGATCTTCTTGATATGGGCATATGTGCCAGATAAATTGCTGGAGTCTATAGGGATCCATTACTACCCAAGCAGGTATTGGGTTTTGGCTATGCCGACGTATCTGATGGTGACTTTGCTGCTAGCTTTGGCGTTTTACATTGGTCTCAACTTCATCGCAACTCCACCCCCAACCTCTCTCAATACCTTGTTTGGTGAGCGCCTGCACCGCTCTGTAAATTATTTTCATCTAATGTTGTTTGAAACATCAGAAATTGTTTCCAAAAAACTGTTTTTTAAGTAGGTGCTCTCTGTGCCACTGCAATTAGCTAGCTGGAATGTTTTAAATGTTGTATGTGCAGGCCTGCAGGGCGTGGTTTTGGGAGAATGAAATTCTAATTTGTTTTGGATTGATATGGCAGATGAGTTCAGTAGAGAACCTGGGGAATTTGACCCTGGGATGGAGGAAGGTGAAGACAGGCCTATAGATCCAATCTCTGACATTGATGTTACAAGAATCAATGATCTTATGTTCAATTCGAATGATGCCAAATGATATTTTGTTCGAATTCTTTAGAGGTAAACCATCTTAAGCCATATTAGTAATGGATTTAGGCCTTAGTGACTGGTGTAAAAAGAAAACAAGAGAAAAAAAGATACGCTACAGTGATGATTTACTTTAATGGATCCTTTTGGTGTTTGCACTATATATCTTTCTCCTTCATGGATTTTTTTTTTTTATCACAATAAGATACCAAATGTCGTCTCTTTGTACATCTGAAATGCTGTTGCGTTGTAGCGTCAGTTTCACTTGTTATATACATTTGGAGCTTTGTCAATGATTCAGTCAAATAGGATCTGTTTCTTCCTTTGAGAGAGATTTCCATGGAAATGCCCAAACGTCCCTTGTGATGCAATCGTCGATCCAAAAAATGAAATCAGTATGAAAGTGTGAAAAAAATAAATTAATCAAACAATTTGAAGAAAAAAAAATTATATAATTTTTTTGTTTCGTAAAGTATAACTATACCCTCCTTTTCTTAATTATCATCACTCCTCCTCTCTCCTCCAAGTGCAATTCTCGGTGGTTCAGCTTCTCCGTCTCTACTGCATTCCCATTGCAATTTTGCCTGGTTTGTAATGTTAGATTTGGGCATTTCAGCGATTTCCCTTTTATTTCCTTCTTCGCTATTGTTTAGGGTTTACATCTCGTGACCAATTGGTGCAGAGTTAGAACTCAAAAATCTGGGACGAGGGTAATTTCTGATGAATTTTCTGGGAATATATAGTTTTATCTGTGGCTCCTAGATTCTGTTGGTTTTGATCTTAGATGTATCAAAATTGATGCTTTATGGTTTGATATACATCAATAAGAACACAAAAGCAAATTTGGGTGTTGGGTCTATTACGGTTCGTTTTTGGTAATGTAAAGTAAATAGCAACGGATGATCAAATTTGACATTTTAAGGGTTTGGGGTTTCACCATCGTTTCTTGATTACTAGTAAAGTGTTTTAACTCTTATAACTGCAGCACAATCCCTTTACAAGCTGAAGTCACCATTGTTGTGGTACAGAAATCTACGGATCTGATCCAAGTGGGCTTGATGGGAACCATAGACCTTAGGGCTGCTGCAGAAGAGAACTCAGTTGCGGATATCACCAGTCAAGTTCACCAGCTCCCTTGCTGCATTAGATTCGATGGTCCTGCTCAAGTTTCCCACTATTTCAAGCCTAAATCCAGTGGTAAGAGAAACATATTATGTTTCTTGTATTTGTCATGCGTACCTTAGTTTATATGGCGAGATTAATGTGGAAAGTCGTGCAACACCATAGAGATCGAAATTGATGGGGTAAGAACGGAAGAAGCTCATTTCAGAGGAAGGAAGCTGCAGGGAGCAACTGTCTCACTCCCTAGTGGCTATTCTGGTACTTTATCTCTTCTTTCTTACTCTTGGGGAGGTGAAAGCTTTTGAATTTCTTGTCGGTCTTTTTTACTTATGAACAAATTCCTGTTTATGGAGATCTTACTTAGAGTAATTCTGTAAGATGTCTTGATGAATCTTATTATGATATATGTTTTATAAGATTATCCTTGATGTTTGACAAGTTATGTTTTGGTTACTCACATTTCATTAGCAATTGGCCTGTTCATATGTTATCCCCTCAGGCTATGTGCTTGGACAGGCGAGTAACCGAAATGCTTATGGAAAGAGAAAAGCTTCTAGTCCCACAGAAGAGGATCCGTGTTGGGAAGCGAAGGCGAAATTCGATAAATTGACATACTGGAATCACGATATTCTTCCTTCAAAAGACGATACTTTCTTGCGGTCTTTTCATTGGCTCAGCATTGCAGAAGCGGTGAGTATACAGTTCCTAGCTATCTCTCTTTGACTTGTTCATAAGTTTTGGTCCTTTTTTTTGCTCCTAACTTGCTTGAGAACAATGGTTTGACTGCAGCTGCACAAGCCAGTGACAGTTGAAGACTTGGCTGCAGTAACAGATGGTGAAAAGGGATCAATTATGAAGTGTCATTAACCGTTTTGGTTTTGGAAAAAAAGATCTTGTGAAACAAGTAGCAGTAGTTAATTTAAGAAACAACTAGATCTTGACATTAAATTCTCAAGGCTTGTTGGGTTAAAACTTGTTTGAGCCTGGATCATGTATTATTACTGTAAAACTTTTTTTTTTTGGTTTTTTTTTACCAAAAAAAAAAAACTTTTCTTCTAAGAGGCGAAACTTTTGGAGAAATCATTTCACTTCCTTCGTAAAAGTCATCACAAACACTCTTCTGATTCCTCGTTACTTGTTCGGTTATGTGGTCTAGTTAATGACTTCTGGTAAATGCTGTCTTTTTTTTTTTTATTGTAGGTTTTATTATTCGGGTAGTAAATGATCCAAATAACTAAGTGGATGATGGTCTAGTGGTTTTGAAATTGAATACTCAAGGTCATTAGTTCAATTCCACTTGGAATTGATCAATCGTTGACTATGAACACCAAAAATATTGCGTGCTAAAGGTCATGATATCCCACAGTTTATCTACCAAAAAAAATCTAAATAATAAGAAATAATTTACTAAAACAAGTTAACAAACCACAGTTGCAATCTTAATGCATAAATGAGTAGTAATATAGATGTCTAGTAAATATTGTTTTTTCAATACGTTGCTTTTGTAGGATTTTCTATTCTGTCATCTTCTTGTCAATTTATATCTTGTCTTTAACACCTTGTTCTAAATTTATATTTCTATTATTCAATTTCCATATTAAAAAAAAATCTACTATAATTTATTAATAAATAATAAATCTGTATTCAATTTAAGTCAATAAAGTAAATATATATAGAGCCTTTATTTGAATATAAACAATTGTCTGCAGAGCGTATATTTTTTTTTATAATAATTATATACTTATATGATTGTAAAAAGCTACCAATCGTGTAAGATAACATATTGTGTATTTGTCTATTTGTATTGAATTTGAAGATATTGTTATTTTTGTTTGAACTTTGAAGTTTGACGAGGGAATAAAAAAACATCCGAGTGACGAACGTATTTTCTTGCATGTATCATTTTGACGGCCCCATGCCAAAATTATTGGACAGTGTTTTTTTATTAAATTGCCAAAGATTTCGTGTAACTGACCATCTTTGACGTTGATTCCGTTTTCATCTTCTTCTCTTCAAAATAAAAAATAAATTTTTTTTGAAGTGATTGTGACACAGAGGTTTCTCTTCAATCAATCTTGTTGACCTAATTTCATGCATTTCCAAATTATCCGCTCGTGTTTTTAAAAAATTTCATATTGCAAGTCAATCTTGCTATCCTCTAAATGTCTTCTCTCAAAGGTTCTTTTCGTGGATGGGATCTGCGAATCTTTGAAGATCTTTACTGAACAAAAGGTCAGATTTCTTTTCCCCTTTCTCGATTTGATCTCTCTGTTATTGAATTTCCTTTTTCTGGGTTGCTCTGGATTTGTTATTCTTCGATTGAACTTGAAATTATTTGTTTTATTAGTATTGGATTTAATTTTGTTTCTTCTCTGATTACAAAAGCAATCTTTTTTTTTTTTGTTGTGTGCAGATTAACTTCATTTCAATTTCTGGGTATATGTTGATTTTTGAAGAGTTGCCATTTCGTAAGCTTCTGGTGTGAGGTCAAAAGAGAATGGAGTCTAAGCAAATTAGATCCTCCGTGATTGCCAGATCGATGCATTTTAATGGACTATTTCAACCTCTGCATCAAGAAAAGCTGAGATTTATTGAGAGGCAGAACCAACCAATCCAAAAGTGGAACTCAAAGTCCAATTCTGGTTTCAGAGTGATTCCAACAAAGGAACTTTGTCGTGTTTATCTCCAGAAACCAGATTTGTTGGCCTCCAAGGGTGTAATTGATGCACAAGCTACGCCTCCTCACCGTCAGAAAAACGGTTTGAAACCGTTGGGACTGAAGATATACGGGGAGATGGCAAACCACAGGAAATTTGGTAGGAGATATGATCAGCAAAACTTGAAGTTGAAGGTAAGACATCATACGAGTGTTGATCCTCTGAAACCCAAAATCGGGAAGAAAGAGAATTCTCCGAGATGTTTTTCTCCTCTTGGTTTCGGTAATGGTTCTCAATTGCGAGATTGGAAGAAAGGGCAATACATTTCCCGTGAGAAGAAATCAAAGGAAATGAAGAAACTTTGTACTACTTTTGTTCAGAAGAATGATAAAGTTGTGAGAGAAGTTGGTTCCAAGTTGATGGTTAGTACATCTAGGGACTCGGTGTTGAGTTTCGAGCGAATTTGCAATGACAGAGTTGCAGCTGATGTGAAGTTAAGGCATATATCTTCTTCAGGTTTCATTAGCAAGGTAACTTCAATGGATTCATTATAACTTTTCCAAATTGTCCAACGTTTGACTATATGGATTCGCTTTGACGCATCAGATCATTCCAAGTAGTTTCCGTTACCTTGACTTTTTGAACTTTTGAGACCTATCTGCTTCACTGAAAAGAATGATTTATCATGGTTAAGCATTTTTCGTGTGGTGATGCTACTGATTTTTTGAGATCCCATTGTGACTTTTGTGTGATATATATACAATATAGGACACGTTATTTTAGTGGTCACAACATAACAGTGTGAGGTTCTGTAGAAGATAATGCAAAACTGAACAGTCACACTGCCCCTTGCAACTTTTGCCTAAAACAAAATGTGATGCATATTCATGAACTCTGGAAACTTATGTTGATATTCTTATGAACTGCAGGGTGAAAACGAGGATTTATTAGATTGCTCCAATGCATCTCCTGGATGTCAGGCGAACTCGGAAGAAGCTCATCAACCTAGCCCTGTCTCTGTTCTGGAGCCAATTTTTGACGAAGATATGTTAGAGGACAGTGAAGAACTTTCTTATCCAGATTTTCATGGTATGGAACGAGTTAGCTTCTGTAAATTTTTTTGGCTGAAATGTGATAATAAACCTTTTCTTTTGGTTCTACTCTCACAAGGTCTAGAGAAACAGCTTGACACCCTGAAATCTGAATCCGATAGTTATTCAGATGGGAGTGGGATGGAAGTATCAAGCGATGAGGAGTCTGTGATTGATTCTGAAACCAAAGAAAGCAAGGACAGTGAACCATTTGGGTTCTTGGATACCCAAGAAAGCAGGGATTCTTCTTATATTGATGATATCTTGGTTGAAGTTGTACTTGGGGACAAGAATTGGGTTCCTGACAAGCAAAATCCAATGGATTTAGTCATCACCCCCAAGATCTTCGAGAAACTGGAGAAGAAGTATTACACAGAGACATCTTGGAAGAGATCTGAAAGAAGGATTTTGTTTGACAGAGTCAATTCAGGTCTGGTAGAGATTCTAGAATCCTTTAAAGCTACGCCAACATGGAAGAAACCCGTTTCTAGGAGACTTGGCACCGTGCTAACCACGTGTGGATTGAAACAAGAACTCTGGAAAGTACTTGCTAGGCAAGCTAGGCAAGAGGAGCGAGCCAAGAAAGAATCATTTGCCAAAGTGCCAGTCATAGACATTGATGAGTGGTTGAAACTCGAAGCTGATGATGAGTCAGTGGTTTGTGAATTAGAAAGTATGTTAGTGGATGAGTTGTTGGCTGAGGTTGTCAGCTTTATGTAGGGTATAGAGTGATTCTTTTCATTCTTTTTCGTTTCACATCGTATTCTCTGCATTTTGATTGAGAATAGAGAGAGAGTAGTAGCAGCATATGGCTTGCATCATCAAAGGGATATGTATAGCGTTTGAGGAAGTTGTGTATAAAAATAGTTTCTTTGTCAGGTCTAGGATTGGCCTCTTAGCAAGTCAGTCACATTGCTTCAAAAGGTTATTGTGACTTGTACCCATTTGTCAAAGTGTTTCCAAAAGGCTTTTGTGTGAATGAAACAAGATTTTGATTGAAACAGTCTCATTTAAATAAATTTCTTTGGAAATCAGATTTTTGCACAACAAAGGAAAAAGAAGATATACAAAAGCAATCATTTCTTGTTTTACTCTCATTTTCTCATCAAGCTTTGTAGGTGAGGTATAGACTGAAATGGAGGATTGTGTCTTGACCATCAGTGATATGCTGGTTGTCCTGGTTATGCAGAGTTTCCACTATGGCATACCCTTTCGCGTGCTCGAACTTTCCGGTCCCGCCGATAACCGCGATCTGAGAGGCATGAGAGGCGGTCCGATGAACCCCAAAGAAGCTAATGGCATCGTCTAAAGTGTCATGATGGTCATGCTCTCCGTGTAGCAGTACAGTCAGAGAAAGAGTCTGGCTTGTACCGTCCAAGGAACTGGCCAAGTAAAAGCCTTGAGCTTTCCCGATAACAGCTGAGCCGAGCTCGTGGCTTTCGGTTAGCTCATCGTCTACAACGGTTATGGTTCCGAACATGAGATGCTGGAGCGCAGCACCGGGAGGGAGATTTCCGGCGGTTACAAAGGGGAGATTGTTGGAGCTGAGGGCATCGTTGGAATTGCCGTTAGTGTTTTGGATCACGGTGGAGGTTTGAGCGCCGCCGAGCCCGGTGAGAAGTGGGGCTGTGTTTGGGTTAATGACACTGTTGATGTTGTTTGAGTTGACCAGTGGTACTCCGTTGTCTACCGGGAAAATGCTGTTGCTGGCTTTTGAGAATGGTATTCCGTTCACCTCGGTCTGAGCTACTATTCCGGTGACCACACGAGCCGATGGGTGTGACCCGCCTAGCACGTCGTGCATAAAGAACTCTAGTAACGGCTCGTGTCCACCCGCTGTAGCCCCTGCAGCTGGACCGGCCGGGACTGTGGTTTCGTCAACCTCCTCAGCCTCGGTTGGAGCCACGGTGGGGATTTGGCCGGTAGGGACCAGCTGAGACTGAGGTTGGATTTGGTCGAGAAGTCTAGCGGAGTTGATAAATGCGAGGAGATTGGAGGATATGAGGAAGAGAATGATGGTTACGTGAAGAGCTTTGGCCATTTTAGTATTTTGGTTTCGATTCTCAAGTTGTTTTTGTGTTTGTGTGTTGTGTTTGATGTTTATTGATGGATGGAGGAGTAATAGGTTTATATAAAGGAAGCATTGGAGAATTTGGTTAGTGTGATTGAGAATGGAGTTGTTGTTGCTGTTGATTTGCTTTAGTTGAGTTTGGGAGTCAACTAAACCTCTATTTTAGTATTTGAATTAGCTAATGATTTGCTACTTGTTAATTCTTCTCTTTATTTGTTACAACTTAAGAAACAAGTCAATTTTTGCTTCTGTAAAATGCTTAAATCCCGTAAAAAATTACTTGAATATTTTTTAATCAGCAGTTACTTGCTCTTGCCCTTCTTTATATGCCAAAACAAAGAGTATTTGGAGACATTCTAAAGTTGAATATTTGTTTATTCAGCAATGTGTATATTTCTACTTTGTGTAGAATTTTTTTGAGAAAATCAAAAATAAAATAGTAAATTAGTTTTCTCTTAACGGGTTGATTTGCTGCTGCCTCAAACGGATTACAAAATTTGTTTATTCTATCCAATGCGAGAATATTTTTTATTTTATTTTTTGCATTTCGTACATATATACAAAATTCATCACTGGAAGACATTTTACGTACTGATCACAGGCTATCAATTTTTTCCAATTATCAAACTTATTTTATTAAGTCACGGAGTCACACATATCATTACAACAATAGCGTTCGAAAAAAAAATAGAGCTATGCATTCTGTGTTTGTGATATTGATATTGATAAATCACAACGATAGTACTAACTACCCTTTCAAAGGGAAACCATCACTTTTACGTTTAAGCTCGGATTCAAACCCTCCATTTCCATCAGAAGCTCTCTTGTCCAACCAACCAATGATGTCAGCAAAAACAATGTCGATATTCTCTGGTGTCTCTCCATAGAGTAAACCGTGCCACATCCCTGGATACAGCTTAAAAGTCTTGTCTGAGCTCGACGCAACTTCATATAGTTCTCGACTCACCGCTTTGTCAGTCACTTTATCGTCCTCTCCGTGCAAAACCATGAACGGTAATGAAACCTATTACCATTATGTAAAAATAAGCATATTCAGCATTTTGCGAATTATATCATCCTATCATTTCTTAATCAACGAAATGTATAAATTAATACCTCATTAAGTCTCTTCTCGAGATCGGTGCTAATCCTCAATAGCTCATAAGCAGTCTTCAAACGGGGACGACCTTTGTAGCAGTAAGGGTTTTCCCTAACCTTTAGTCATTTCACATTACCATTAGTTATACGTTTAAAGTAAAACCTTATATATTTTTTTTAATTTATATGTCAATACCATGTGTTAAAAAGGTGAAAAAAAAATACCTGTTTCCTGATTTCTGGCTGCTTAAAAGCAGTCTCAATAATATCTTGGCCAGGGATAATTTTCCAAGTGGGTATTACTCCGCTAAGTTTCGACAATACCGAAATAACCAAAGGACTTGGTTTCATTTCTTCTGCTATCTGTTAAGAAAAAAAAAACAAAAATCATCATGCTACATATTTGTAATTAATATTCATCGCCTTTTTAATAATTTCAGTTGCTTCTTCCATATACTACATCTACGTCTACTTTTTAAAATAATAATATGGCTTTTCGTATAATGCGTAGCTGGTTACATCCGAGTGCCTTATATTGAATATAATTAGCGTTTAATAGTATATGATTACTTCAATAACTTAGTGGGAGTCATTATTCGAATTTCACACGCTTGTCTCATTAATATTTGATTAAAAATCAACTAATAATTCAGCATCTTTCACATCATCATGATCCGTTTGAAAACTGACAACCAAGATTTTGGCATTTGCACATAAGTTCGTTCCTTTTGGATTTGGTGGGCAAAAAGTTGCACCACACCAAAATGTTCTAAATATGTCAAACTCTCTTATAAAATATAAACCAGGCTGGCTAATAACTTCTATAAGTGAATATATATATATATATATTATCTTTATTTTCCTCATTTATAAATTTTAATTATAAATTTATTTGCCTAATCATCTCTTAAAAAACTATAACCGCGTCTGGCTAATGCTTCTTTGTTCTACTTTCTATATATATTATATTTTTTATGCAGAATGTAAAAAAGTGCATATGTGGCTTTCTGTATTATTTTTTCTTATGAATCCGAAATTGTTTTTAGAAAAAAAAAAACCAAATATGCATATGAAAAAGAACAATTAGGTAAATAAAAAGAGAGAATGAATAATACCTTACACATAGGAGCAACCAAGACGGCCCCATCCCAAAACTCAGGCTTCTTCCTGTGTAACAACAAAAGCACTGCTCCTCCCATTGATTCTCCTACCAGAAACCTCATCTTCTCTTTATTCTCTTCTCTCTCTAATTATTCCAACCACCAAAACAAAACACATCAAAATCATTATTTGTTTGTACAGTCCGACAAAATTTTGTTTGTATGAGTTACTTGAATCCAAAAACATCAATTCGAGAATCTTCTTTCTTCATTAAAAATTGTGATTGGTAAGTCCGTAAGCCACCATTTTCAAAAGAGGTAAATTAAATATTACATTTTTACACCCAAAAAAGTTGACTTTACCGCAGATGGATGTGTAGTGGGCAGAGACGTCATCAACGAGATGGTCAAAGTTTGGGACATAAGCGCTAAGCCCATCCGATTTGCCATGCCCTTCGTAATCCATTCCGTATACCCCAAATCCTGCCTTCACAAGCCTCCTCGCAGTACCTGAGCCAATCATATTCATCTCAAACACATTAATAAATTTTTGATTTTTTTATAAATACATATACATATATACATTGAAATCATCAAGAAGTGGGTTGATCTCAACTGTTCATGGTGATGCTGCATTCCATTGCATATCCATGGCAAATGAAGATTAAAGCCTTTGGCTCTTGATTTGCCGGTACCCATCTGCACGTGAACAGCTTCATTCCTCGAGTGTTCTTTATGAAACTCTGCATTTACAATCATCCATCAAAACCCAGATTTCTCTGTCTATGCAGTGATCTTAATACATTCATATATTTCTAAGAAATCGAACACATACCTCTTCGTACTTGATGTCCTCTGTTTCACTACCCTGCATACCAAAAAAACCCAATTCGTTAAAACAGAACAACAAATTAAAACACTTTCAGATGTGATATGAAAGAGATAGATACCGAAGACAGAGTATTAAATCTTAACGTAACTGACCATTTTTAAGAAGAGGTTAATCGAAATCTCTCTCTTTTAAATTTTTGTTGGAGACAAAGGAGTTTTATGATAAGAGATATCGAGTTTTCTGTACGGCTCTGTTTATATTGGGCAGTTTTAGCGGAAGAGGACGATACGGTAATGTGACGCCGTTTTGGTTTGATAGTGACGAGATAACGGATTCCTTCCTCTCTTCACACCCCAACACGTTTTTTTTTCACTTCTTCAAAAGAAAAAAGTCTTTGAAAGATTCCTTGACAGGTGGCAAATTGTTCAAGTTTGGCGACGTTCGAAAACACCCCCTCAACTTTTAAAATAATACAAATTAATACCTCACTTTCTGTAAATTTCATTTTCTTGTCTTAAATTTGTTCAGAATCACCCGTCTCTAAAAATTCTTTCATTTTTGGTTTAGCAAATACAAGTTAGTGAAGGTTAAAGAATTTTGAGTTCCAGGAAAAAAAAAGGATTCATCATTTAACCTCGAAGTATTTGGATTGATGGTGTTTTTAGTTCTTTTTTGGCATAATTAATCAAACTCATAGCTACATTATAATATGTTAAGCTTTTTATTTATTTATAAATCTACTCTTTTTGACAACACTTTTTGCTCTTGAGATATGTCCTATTATATTTTACTTTATCTTACAAATAATGTTATATTAGTTATTTCTGTTTAAAAATTATTTTATCTAATTAATAATGTTATATTTGTTAAACAGACGATCATAGCAAGTCAACCATCAAAATGGGCGGAATCTACAGGATTTGTGTTTAGGATTCCTATAATCCGTTCAGGATTTGATTCGGGTTTGTAACATGTTTCGATTTTTAATATATAACAACATATGAAAAAAAAAAGTCAACCATCAAAAGGAGCGGGATCTACAGTAACACATGAGAGATTACGGAAACCAAAGCATTAAAAAACTTCTACAAAGTCAAATCTACATTTTTATATAATGCTGACTCTAAACTTACTTAGATGTAAAAGTTCTACTCCGTTGGTTAACAACGTAATACTTACTTTATCAAAAAGAAAAAAAAAAGTAAAAACTACGAAATACTAATACATATCAAGATCTTATACAAACCGGATACACTTTCACAATTTACAATTGTTTAATTTAATGATAGAAGTTGAGATATTTTTAATTCAATAATGCTTCGAAGTTACGCCAATTAATTTTTTTTTTTTTTGATTCAGCATATCAACATGTCATATCATTGGCAATAAATAAAGAGAAATATGTAGCAGCCTTTGAGGAATGAGTCGTTTGGGTTATTTTTTATTTTTGAAGCAAGTAGAACGTGTTGATAGTTAAGCGACGACTGTGAAATAAAAAAAAATATCCCAAAATTATGGTCGGTTTTTCGTTTAGGGACTCGAACCCTTAAACATGCCCACTTTTTAGTAGAACATGTGTTAACTATAAAATACACTGATACGCACTTTTTTAAACGACGTTTTAGTCCAAGGATCTTCTCAATCTCAACCCCAGCCTGCTATATTATCTTTATTGACATATTGCATACTGAGTTGTGGAATCAAATCTCTTTTGTATTTAAATTTAAGGTAAATTAGTGTGGTCGTCGAAAATGATCTCAGAAAAATATAAAGAATTTGTGAGGTTTAATGGAGTGTTCGTAGGAAATTAACTCAGAAATTATGGAAGGTGATTGGATATTTTGGGTATTTCAGGTTTTTCAAGCATATGAGGATATGATGACAAGTCCAAATAAACGGGCAGATATATGTTTCCGGCGTAAAGGCTATCAGCTATCTCTCTAGTACTCTAGAAACAAAATCCACTTAGATATATAATATGTCACAAGCTCAACATACACGTAATAGAAAAGAACAAAAAATCCACTTCAGAATATTAGCATTAAATTTTTAAATAAACACCAGAATTTTATTACAACACATAAAAGTGTTGTAAATAGTTAAACGAGACGACTATCCTTTGGAATGAAACCCATCATTCTTATGTTTGAGCTCCGACTCAAACCTATCATTTCCATAATCAGCTCTTTTTTCCAACCATCCGATGACGTCAGCAAAGACAATGTCGATGTTCTCTTGTGTCTCACCATTGAGTAAACCGTGCCACATCCCAGGGTACAGCTTAAAGGTCTTGTCAGAGCTCAACGCAACCTCGTACAGTTCTTGGCTCACTGCTTTATCTGTTACTTTATCATCATCTCCGTGTAATACCATGAAGGGCAATGAAACCTATAACCATTATATAGTAATAGTTATAAATTATAACCATAATTATACCAGTGAGATGTGTTACAATTTTTAAGATGATTTTTTTTTTATAAGTCTAATTTTAGAAAGTTACATACAACTAGTATATTGCTCTTTGACTCCAATCTGAATATCGATGCATTTAAGAAACTCTTGAAATATATATATAAATATTATATATATATATATAGAGGATTTATACCTCTTGAAGCCTTTTCTCTAGGTCGTTGCTGATCCTTAAGAGCTCATATGCAGTTTTCAAACGTGGTCGCCCTTTGTAACATAAAGGGTTTTCTCTAACCTTTATTCGTACCATAATGTACAAAAGTTAAATGAAGCATATTGATGATCAGTTTTTCTCTTTTGTTAAAAGATATAGCAAATTGATCAGTAACTTACACAACCTTTTTATCAAAAAAAAAAAAAAAAAACTTACACAACTTAAAATAAATATACTAATTATTTGATTACTATGATATATCCTTTTTTTTTAATTGAAAATTACTATGATATAACTACATACCTGTTTTCTGATTTCTGGCTGTTTATATGAAATCTCGATGACATCTTGACTAGGAATGATTTTCCATTTGGGTATAACCGAAATAAGCTTTGTTAATATGGATATAACAAAAGGACTTGGCTTCATTTCGTCTGCGATCTGTGACAAATATATTTCCATATTCATATTTCCTTACTATTAATCAGACAAAGCAAATGTTTCGTTATAGCAAAAAAAGCAAATGTTTCGTTCATATGCATTTACATAAATACTACAATTACCTGTTGTATAAGAAAATATGCCTTTCATGAATTTCCCGCTTATCGTATGATTTATCTCACATACTTTAATGGAAACGGTTTAATGAATGATTTTTTTAATTGAGTTTCAAATCAACGTACATTGTTTCTCATTATTATCAGCCAGCTACAACGAATTCCAAATACTCCACTTTTTCTTAGAAGTAATATACATTGTTTTTTGTATTTGAATAAAAGGTTTAATTTTGTGTGTATAATTATTGTTTTTTGGTTTTACAATAACTTTCTTCATTACTGTACAAAAAACAAAAATTCGAACAGCATCTTTCATGTGACAACTAAAGAGTTTGCCATTTAATCATTTCTTTTAAAGTAGTGCGTGGAAAAAACAGGACATCATAGCAATTAGCAACACATGAATTCGTGCCGAGATCGCCTTTTACGTGGCAATAAGAGTTTGCCATTTAATCATTTATTTTCTTTTCCATTCTCTACAAGGTCTCCGATCCTTGGCATAAGCCACCTAAGCTATCGATTTAAATTACCATTATAAAATTTATAATTTTGGAATCTTTCATATTTTTACATTTTTTTGGTGTAGGTTTAATTAATAATTATCTATCTCTGTTTTAGTGTCTCAAATTTGAACCTATAATTTCTATGTTTTTGTCATTTATATATTTCTTATTTTTGCTTTTTTTTTTTTATTGTTTGCAAATTTTTTTGCCAAGTTGTTTTTTTTCTTATTTCTGTTTTTATAAACAACAATTATAATGAATTAATAGAGTTTTAGTGAAAAACAAATATCATAAAATAAATTAAAAAAATAATAATAATTTGATGCGTTGGAAATATTTTGATATATTTATATTGATTTCATATAATTAATATCATTAAAATTTTGAATTTTGAAAAAAAAAATTAGACGAAACAATATATTTTTAAATTCACCTTGGACCTCTATTATTTTTGGACCGATCATGTTTTCTACATATCTTTAAGTTTACTCATAGAACAGAGAATAATTTTAGTATGTCCAATTTGCATTTCTTAAATTTTATTATCCCGTTGCATTTCTTAGTATGCACATTTTCTATATATCTTTTCGTTTTTTTTGTAAATAAAATGCCCAAATCGCAGATGAACAAATATTAGTCAACTAAAAAACAAGATAAAAAGATGAGAATAGTGAAATACCTTACACATAGGAGCAACCAAGAGAGCTCCATCCCAAAACTCAGGCTTCTTCCTACGTAGCAACAAAACCACTGCTCCTCCCATTGACTCTCCTAACATAAATCTCATCTTCCATTTGTTCTCTTCCCTCTCTATATGTATATTATATTCCAAAAAAATAAAAATAAACCAACTTAGTTCTAAATTACTAATATCATACAAAAAAGACTCATCATGCTATTCATTTATCAGTTGCTTTCATCATTGCACATTCGACAAAGAAAAAATCACAATGATACACCAATTAGTTTTTCCATTCAACACTTATGTTACACAAAAATTATCGATCAACAAGTGTCTAATCCACAAAGAAAAAAACTTCAAACTTACGAGTTCGAATATCAACGATGAGGAAAATACTAATTGAGCATGCTCATGTCTCCTAAGTCCTAACCGAACAGATTATAGATATAATACCAAAAATATTTTAATTAAAGAAAAAAATCAGTAAAAAATTGCTTTTATTATCCATAAGTCAACGTTACCGCAAACGGATGTGTAGTGGGCAGAAACATCATCAACGAGATGGTCAAAGTTTGGGACATAAGCGCTAAGCCCATCCGATTTGCCATGCCCTTCATAATCCATTCCATATACCCCAAATCCTGCCTTCACAAGCCTCCTCGCAGTATCTGATCCAATCATATTCATCTTAAAAACATTAATAAAGTTTAGATTGTTTTCTGGTAACCAATAGCATTTGGCCCTTTAGGTCCATAATTGTTTTTGGACCAGAGGCAAGTATATTAGTCTTCTATCTCTTTGCCGCTGGTAAAACCTTTGATCTATGATGAAAACATATACATATACAAATAAATTTTGAATGTGGCCTGATCTCAACTGTTCATGGTGATGCTGCATTCCATGCCGTATCCATGGCAAAGGAAAACTAAAGCCCTTGGTTCTTGGTTTGTTGGTAGCCATCTGCACGTGAACAACTTCAATCCTCGAGTGTTCTTTATGAAACTCTGCACATAAATTTATAATCATTAATCAAAAACCAGATTTTTCTATCTATGTGGTGATCTTAATGCATATATATATGCACACCTCTTCGTACTTGATGTTCTCTGTTTCAGTCGCCTGCATACCAAAACCACATTACAAGAGATAAAAAGAAAGAACAAATTCAAACTAATCAAAGAGATAGAAACAAGAGATTGTTAATCAACTAACCATTACGTTAACAAAGAGACTAATTTGAGTCTCTCTTTTCTATCTCTTTTTCTTGGAGACAAGAGTTGAGAAAGTCAATGGAAGAATTGTAGAGCTCTGCTTAGTCGTCTGACCTTGCCAACTTAATGGGTTCATTTCCTTTTTCTTTCATTTCACCCCTTAAACTTTCAAAATAATACAAAAGATAACCCCAGATTCCGTAAATCCATAAATATCCCTAACTCTTAAAACTTTTCGAAGACCACCCAGACTTTTTGATTGTCAACGATTACACAGACATTTTTTTGCTTTACAAATTGCAAAGAGCAATTAGAAAAAGCTGGTGAAATAATTGTGAGCCTTTTTTCGGTTTGCTAAAAAAGTCAGGGAATTACTTCTAAAATAGCGAATGTCTCATTGTAATTACTGCTTCTTTATAAGGTTTTTCTTTCAATCTTAAGTTGATTATTGTGTATTAATTTGGCTATAGTGTATTTGTTTTTCCTATTAGCGTCTTATGGTATTTTTTAAAGAATAATAGTTTATGTTGAGATTAAGGTAATGTATTTTAGATACATCGAAAATATTAGAAACATGGATTGACGATCTATTTTCCCCTCATAACTTTCATATAGCACTAGATCTACACAAAGTTAATACTTCGTTCTATTTTTCCATCAAACGAAAGTTCTAAACCTATTTCCACACAAAATAAAACTTCAAAACCTATGTACACATAAAAGTTGGTTTAATTTGGTTTTATCGGTTTACCATCTAAAACCGATACCAAATCATTTAAGGGAATATTATGGGAACTACCACAATTTGTAATACCTCTTATGAAAACTACCACAATTGAATAAAACTTATAGAAACTACCATAATTTTTTTTAAAATGGCAAAAGTAATCTTACTTACTCTTTAGATTCATGAAAAAATGGCAAGTACTAAAACATCATATGTGACTTGACATGACAATCAATATTTCTGTTTTTTCGATTTTATAATGCGGTTAACATTTTGTCCATCGCTATTTATGTTCATCATTTTATAATGTTCATCGTATTGTCCATAACTAGTTTTGTCCACCATTTAATATTGGATAACGAATGATAGACTATGGACAAATAAACGTGTGAAGACACGCTATGGACAAATAAACGTGCAGAGATGATATTAAGTATGACAAATTTTTAAAAGTTCTAATTTTATAATATAAAATAGTGGACATAATTAGTTGTAGATAATACGATGGACATTATAAAATGATAAACATGAGTAACGATTGACAAAACAGGAGCCGCGTTATAAAATCGAAAAATGGGAGCATTGATTATCCCGCTCAATTGTCATATCAAATCACATCTGATATTTTGGGTGACAAAACATCAACTTTAATAGAAGGACATTATCGTCTTTTTGAATGAAATGTGGTAGGTTTTATAAGATATATGCAAATGTGGTATATTTGATAAGTTTTTAAAAAATTGTGGTATTTCTTATAATTTTTTCATAATTTAAACCCAACAGTTAACCGATATCAAACCACTTAGGTCCTTCTAATTGATATAAAAGGTTTAAAAACTCAAAACATAAAAAAAAAAAAATTAAAAGCTATATCCCCTTTCTTCTTCTTCCTTCTTCCTTCTTCCTCTTACGCTTCCAGAGTTGTGAACAGAGCCAATCATGGCCTACCCATCAAAATCACAATATTACTTGAAATGAAATCATTAATTAGCAAGAAGAACGTGTACGAGAAAATTGAAATGTGTACATATTCAATCACTACTCATCACCGAAATTCAGATTAGTTATTTTTTTCTTTTTTTATGGGATCGGAGGATTGAAGACGAGTGAATTGGCGGT